>VZRE01001153.1:70434-129819 GCA_013396775.1 Cephalopterus ornatus | reverse complement strand
GGGAGGGGCGGACTACAGCTCCCGGCGTGCACCGCGCGCCGCCCCGGACCACAGCTCCCGGCGTGCACCGCGCCCCTCCCTCACGGCCCCTCCCTCACGGCCCCTCCCTCACGGGGAGCGGCTCCGGTGCGGAGCCCGTCCCGTCCCGTCCCGCTTCACCCCGTGTAAATGCCTGCCGCGGTTTAAAAAGCGAGAGGCTAAACCCAGCGCTTCCACAATGGCGGCGTTTTCAAGCGTTTTGCGCGCGCGAACTGTCGTGTGCGGAGCACGGCCGCAGCCGAACTAACGCAAAGTACGAAGCTGGAACTCCACAAATAGCAATTCCGAGCCTCAGAAGCCAAATCTGGTATCGAATAACAAGCGTTTACACCGCGGCTCCTTCCACCCGCGTGGTATCTCGGTTTACAAACTGTCTCTGTGTGTGATGGGAAACACTGAATTAGAATAAAGAACAAGGGAGAAGAGACATGGAATTGTATCATCATATCCTCACAGAATCCCAGAGTGGTTTGGGTGGGATGGGACCTTAAAGCTCATGTAATTCCACCCCCTGCCATGGACGAGGGACACCTTCCGCTAATCCCAGGCTGCTCCGACCTGGCCTTGGCCATTTCCAGGGATGCGGCAGCCACAGCTCCTCTGGGAATTCCATCCCGGCCCCTCACCACCCGCACAGGGAAGAGTTTCTTCCCAGTATCCAACCTAAAGCTGTTTGAAGCCATTCCCCCTCGTCCTGCCCTTGTAAGAAGCCCCTCTCCACCTCCCTCGCAGGCTCCCTTGGGACGTGCCTCCCTCACCCTCTGACAGCCACCTGAGGTACCTTCCTTTAATAACACCCCCCCCCCTCCAAATTATCACACACTCACAAAAACCAGCCTCCCAGCGATGGAAGGGAAGAGCGCCTTTATTTCCGTGACAAGCGTTTTTACAGAGTTCCGAGCAGAGTACAAATGTGTTTCAAGTCCTGGACGTTGCCAGCGGAAAGCCCAGGAAATCCCACACCCCTCAGCCCCGCTCCCCTCGGGGCACCCTCACCCAAATCCTGCCCTGGGAGGCGAGTTTTTACCGCTCCCAGCGCGCAAGGGAAATAATTCATTCCAGGTATGTGCAGGAAATTCCAAGAAAGCTACAAAAAAAATGACGGAATGGGTGGGTTATTATCATTTTTGATCAGTGGTCCTACGCAACGTTGCAGATTTCTGAGCTCGAAATGGCTGTCGCCTCTACCCAAGTCTGGCAAAGAGAAGAAAATGCTACTTTATCCATTTGAAAATGGACAGAAAATGTCCAAAGAAGGAAAAAAACCAGTCCCCTAGCCATGAGGAACTCCAATTTAAATTGCAGAGCCAGGCAATGGGCAGGCTCAATCTTCCCTGTCCTTTCCTGTCCTACTTGTGAAAAACCTCCGAGCACCTGCTTTCAAGCAACTCAATTCATATTACAGGAAAATATTACCCAGATCTAAGCCTGCTACAGAAATAACTCAAAAATTACCACGATGGGAATATTTATTCTGAATGCTCTCTGTACAGATGTATCTAATTCATATTAGAATGAATTAGTTTCCTTTTGCAGGACACTGCAGCCTTCTTCACCATCATGTTACTTGTCTTTTTCACAAAAAAGAGCATTAAAAACGCATCATGTCCCCTAATTTTAGCTAAAAGAGGCTGCTCCTGCTTAACTGTAGAGCACATGGTATAAATTTGAAGTCGCTTAGCACTCAGTACCAATTAAAAATAGTTAATGATTTGTAAAAATGAAGCAGCTGACAGTGAAGTAAGTAATGATTGGCTGGCAGTGGCTTGTTTGCTTTCAAATCAGTATTTTTGCATGAAATATAGGGAGGAAACGAGTCAAAATCCTTCTGCAAGAAAAACATCTGTGACCTTCATGCTTCCATACCACAGTATGGCCTCTGGAATAAATAGGAATTGCATTTATTTTACAGTAGTGGCAGAGAAGTTAGTCCAGTTACTCAACAATGTTCCTTTCTTACACAGTAATATCTGCCTGTTCCTCTAGTGTCAATTCTGTTAGTATTAAGGAATATTTTGATAGCATTAAAAGGCTTTGCAGTCTGTTGAAGTTAAATGCCAACACATATTATGCTCCCGGGACTTTGTTATTTCTTCCCACGTCTTTATGGGCATAAATCCTGCAGTCCTTTACTGTATTTATCATTAATCTTTGCTGTCCTGTACTGTATGATATTCAGAAACAGTCTGAAACACAGGGCCAAAATTTTAAGGTGCCTTAAACTGACCTCCAAATTGAGGTGTTGCACTCTGAAGCCCAATTTATTAAAATACTGGGTTTCATTTCCAAACCTGCTGTGCACAGTCCATAAACTTAAATGCAAATAACACATATAAGCAAATGCATGCCTAGATCATGGTTTGATATGGATGAAAACAACTGTCTCATTTTAATAACTGCTTTTTTAATGTGATTCTGCCCTCTGAAATCTAAGCACATGTAATAACCTTTCACTTTAGTTTAGGCTGCTTTTTCACTTTAGTTAACATCTCTATTAGAAATTACATGCAATGATTATGATATTTCACAATTACTGCAACTTAATTACATGATTTCCGCACCTAAAAAGGCCTACAGAACTGGGTAACTCAGCAGGAATGGGAATGGCAGGACTCAATGCTCTGTGTTTAGATAGCTGTAAGTGAATCTATTTTATGGTGGGAATTAAACCAGAGAGATGCCGATAATGGTTATAGTTATTGTAAACACTCTCATCTCTCCCTTCCATAAAATAAAACAAAATAAAATAGCTGTAAAGTGCTCCAGAAGGCTAAACAACCCAGAAGTGCACAGTGGGACTGAGAAACCCGCTCCCATACTTTCCCCATTTTAAATATAGCAATAAGAGAAAAAAAAAAATTAAAAATCAGAACATTTGCTTGTCTTTAAGATCCACCAAAACTTGGAAATAATTAAGTAATCAGTTTGAAGAGTTTGCTTAGAGTTTGCTTAGAGTGTGGCTTTTGAGCAACCTGCCAAATTAACCATTGGGTTCTGTTTAACTACTAAAAGACTGATTTATTTCCTGTACACTGCATGCAAATACTAAAAGCACCCTCGAGTGTGTATGTACCAACCACCGGGATCAGAGCAGTACTTGTCAAATCCATGCACTGAAAATTCACGAGCAACACCGAGAACAGTGAAGTTGTTAAAATAAATTGATGACCGCTGGGAGTGACTTGCTTTTGAAGCATTCAGTGGTCACATTTTCAGACTTTTTCTCTAACCATAAAAGGGAGCAAATTTTAAGTGGAAGATGAGGTTTCTCAGCAGTAACCTGGTTCTAAACCAAAAAGAAGCCCATCACCCATCACTCAGGAAGGGATCTGTGGGAAACCTGGAAGAGCTGGAGATCCCACAACAAAGCCCATTTCCTCTAGCCCCAACCCAAAGGAGTATTCACAATTAAACACGGATTACTGGAGTAAATAAATCCTGCAGGGCTGGGCTGAAAAACACTTCCTACTCTTCTGAGTTTTGCTGTACACAACTATCTTCTCTGTTTTCTTCTGTGAGAATATCTTTTACTTCTGTGCTTTTGATTTCCGTGTGTGAAGATGATTCATCTCCTGGCTCCCCCTCACCCTCACCAGCCTCTTTATCTCCTGTGACCTTTAAAGCAGCGTTAACTTCGTGCTGCTGTGGCACCAAAGAGACTGGCTCCAGCAGTCCTGTTCCTGGGTTCTCTCTATCCAAAATGGGCACCTGTGTGCTGTCTGCATGCTCAGCAGCACTCTGAGAGGAGCTCTGTGGCCCCACCTCCACCAGGACGGTGTGGCTATTCCCTGCTCCTCCTTCCGCCCACCTTCTGCCTTCCAACACGTTCCCTGTGTGTTCCTCTGGCCGCAGACTCTCACTTCCACAGCTTCCCCCACCCGTGTACCACACGCTTTGCTTCATCTCCACCTCTGCCTTTGCCTCCTGAGGCGGGTCCGAGCTTTCCACCACCCACTCTGCTTGTGCCCCCCTGGACACTCTCTCTAAACTCGTACCATCTGTCCCCAAACGTGAGGATGGTCTCTCCTCCTTGAGTTCCACACAATCTGCTGCATTTTCACTCCTCATCATCTGGCTCACCTGAATTTCTGCCACAGCCTCTTTGCTCAAGTCACTGTTCCCTCCATCGTCCTCTTGCAACTTTAGTACCTCCCCCTCACAGATCTCCTTTATGCTCTCCTCTGGAGTATCTGCTGGTATCTCAACCGCCACCATCAGCAAACTCCTTATCTCATTCACATCATCAGGGGATTTACAACTCTTTTTTTCCAACCTGCTTTCTTTTTCAGGACTATCCCCAAACCTTCCTTTCCCTGTGTTTCCATGCTGGGAAACAACCCTTTTCTCTGTACTCGCTCCTTGCTCACTGCTTTCTTTTTTACCATCCTCTTCAAACCCGGTTCCTACTGCTGCATTTTCACTCTGAGATACTTTTTCCATCATTTCTTTTTCTACCTCGCTTTTCCTTTCAGCATTCCCTGAAATCTCTGCTTCTGTTACGCTCTCTCGTGGGGAAGTCAGCTTTATCTCAGAAACTTCTTCCTGTGCTTTGCTGTCGTTTCCAGTGGCACTGACAAACGCAGCACCTGTTGCCATACGACTCTTGGAAGCTGCCTTTTCCTCTGCTGCCCCTTCAGGTACCTTAGGTTCTTTTTTAGGGCTGGATCCAAAATTTTTCACTGCCGTGTCAGTCCCAGAAGCTGCTTTTCCCTCCACAGCTTCTTGTGGTGTCTGGAGTTCTCTCTCAGCGTTCATCACACACTCTGGTTCATTCTCCACAGCGCTTTTCCCCTCTGCAACTCCCTGTTTCATGTGGGCAGCTGGAGGGGACTCCTGTTTCTCACCAGTGTCTGTAACAACCACTGCTTCACTTCTGCTGTGATCACCAGCTGCATTACCAGAAGCCTCTTTGTGTGACGACTTTCCTTCCTCAGCGTCCTTCTCCCAAGCGATTTTTCCCATCACAACGAGCGTTTCGTCCCCCTGGCTCTCCGTGTCCGACACCTCGGCTCGGGTGGCCGAAGGTTTCTTGGCAGGGGTGGTCTGTGCTGAGCCCGAAGGGGTCTTCAGCTCTGCCAGGCTGGACACGCTCTCACAGGGCAAGTTCAGGTTATCTTCGAAGAGGTTGTGCTTCTTCAGAATGGCAGCTTCTTTTATCACTAAATAAAACAGAAGGACAAACTGTTTTGGAAAGACTCACAGGGGGACATGGAAGAGGGAGTAATTTTCATTTTCAACTTCTTTTCCAGGGGTGGTAATTTTATCTGTTTTAATTAATGGCATTTCAACATTGACCTAAGCGTTTCTGGAACAGAAAACTACCAGAGGACCCACAGTGTACAAAGGTAATGCTTCAATGCACAAGGATTTACACTGAATATGTGAATAAGTGTGTCCTTGTTAATTATTATACTGATATTTTTGAACAGGAGTGATAACAGGGGTCTATGAAAACGTACTGTGCTATACATCTGCTTGCCTTTTATCCAGGGTATAGACAGAAAGCAGATCCAGAGAGATACAAGTATTTTGTAAGTATTTATATTTCTGTATATAATATTTATTAAGAATAGCTTAGTTTTATAACACAAAAGCAGAGGGCATTGCACTGGCATCAGTGAGGTACTGCAAACTGCATCCAGCAGCTCATTTCATTTGGGGAAATTAAGTTTTGCTGCCAATAGTGTTTGTAATTGTCTTAGTCTTGTAGTTGGCAAAGTCTTGCCATTTAGTCATCAACAAGCCTTTGCAAATAAGGGCATAATTTCCCCCCGTGGCCCAGGGAATTGAGATCAAATAAAGTTGGTATAATTACATTTTGTTAGAAAAAGGCTTGTGCCGAGCTATCACTTCGAGTTTCCCGGGTTTAGTAAAGTTGCCCCATAACTCAGATTTTAGGGTTTGCCACACGAACTTATAGTGAGCTAAATAGTGTCTTGGGGAAGGGGGGCCCGGGTCTGAAAGAGCCAGGGGAGGACTCTGGGAAGCTCTGAAGGAAGAGCTCACGGGCTGCAATGTCAATCACCGTCACCTGAAGACTGTTCTCACCTTTCAGGGCCTCTTCAAGCAGCGTCTGATATAAAATCTCTTCATACACATTCTCGACTTGGATCACACTTGTGTAATCAGCAAAAATGTACTGCTCGTACTTCTGCAGCTCCTGCACAGAGGAAAGGAACAGATATGGAAAACCCAGGGATTCTGAGAGTCCTACAGCAACCAAACACTTTGGAAATCCATCCGGCAGGTCTCGCAACGCTCCATTTGAACTGTGACTAATTAACTACGTCTGTCCACAATCTATTATGTGCTTATCAAACAGTATTCTTGCAGTACAACCACATTTTAAAAGCGTTACAGATCACTGCCACCTGAAATAAACAGCTGCTGAGGAAATGCCTCACTGACTTGTTTGTCCAAGGAGGCAAATCCACGGTGCAGGGGAGATACAGAGTTTTGTTTTGTGTTTCTAGTAGGTGTGTAACACTTTTAGCTCAGTGATTTGTATACAAAGGCCGTCTAGACAATAACTGAATCACTGTTATTAAGAAGCTGCTTGGTGGTCTATAAAAAGTAAATTAGGTGACCTTCCAGAAGAGGCACCTAAATAAAGACACCTGGAGATTTTCAAGGGAAAGGTCAGAACTCGGCTGGGCCTGTCAGCTGTGCTGCACTTTTGCTGCCAGAGCTGGCTGCTCATTTCTGCAGAGGCACAAACACAAAAGGCTTGTGGGAAATCAAACAGAAAGGGCTTGTGGGAAGTTTGCACCACCACAGCTCCCTCTGTCCTGCAGGACAGAGACATGAGCTCTCTCCAGAAGATATTCCAGGGGATGAAATGCTTGTCCCTGTGCGTACACACCCTGTCTCAAAGGCACCGCTGACACTCTACAAGAAACTATTATTTTGGGGACACTAAGGAAAGTAGAGGGACATACAGAAAAGAGTGGTTTTACGTACATTCTCGCAAGTTTCAGGTTTTAGTATTCCATAGTTTAAAGACTTGCAGGCATAACTTGGCAAAAGATTTGGTTTTAAACTTGGCTTGGAAACTGAAACAAGCTGGAGACCAGAAACAAGAGCAGCACACATGGGTGAGAGCTCCCAGCACCCAGGAATGGATGGACATCAATGGAAACGGAAGGGCAGGGAGGCTGGGATGGCTCAGGCAGGTACAGTGACAATGCAAGAGGGCACCCACGGGCTCACAGGCCCCTGATGCTGCCACACTGATAACATCTACCATCTCCCCCACACTCAGGCAGCCTCATCTGCTGACTACTAACATGCTCTGTATGATTCAGGGCAACAGAGATCACCTCTGTGTGATTACTTCCTGTTTGTTGACACAATACTTCCATTTAAACCACTGAAAACCAGGGCACGGCCTGGCTCTTGCCGCTCCTGCTGCCCCAGGAGGCCTTGGGCGCTGAAGGAGGTCACTGGCAGAGGCTGTGCATGTTCCCAGCCGTGCCCCGCGGTGCTGCTGAAGAGGAATGAACACAAGGACCAGCTCATCACCTACATCCCCACTGCCCAGAGGAGTCCAGTTTGGGGGACTCCAGATCTCTAGGGAAGAAAGGAATCAGGGATGGGCAAAGGACTGCAACTACCTTTGAGTAAGCAAGCTGTACGTGGAGTTTCCCTGTTTCCTGAAATCTTCCACACCCACCTGATCCATGAACTGGCAAATCTAAGCCTTCTTTGGCCAAGCAGGCAGCCAGCTTGCACAACTCTCCGGGAGAAAACAGCTACAGTGTTGAGGACTTACTGACAAGGCATTATTCCTTCCCTGCCTTCTATTATCGGGGTTGGGTATTTTTAATCCCAGAAACCTACCGGTTTGCATGTTGAAGCCAGGTTCTTCTGCATTGTGGGCAGGGTAATCTGTACCAGTGCTTCTTGGAATATCTTCTTCCTGACAGTGCTGCTGTCATAGTCATATTGCTGTCAGAACACAGAACAGAAACAAGCCCAGACGTGCCTGGCGTTATTAACAACTCACGCGAGGAACTGGTTCTTGTTATCCTGTAACTGGTGCATCACAGGTGCACTCAGGGGTTTGAACTGCCATGCAGGTTATTCCAGCTTTTGCAAAACCACTCTAAAATCTAGATTTCTGGCATCTCTTTCCATTCTTCTTTTTTTTTATATACTTAGGCTAGAAACAGCCCCAATTGCCCTCCGCAGGTATTTCAGCACTGCCTTTTCCCAGAGGAACGAACTCCAGAGGCAGGCTAATTATGCAGTTAATTAAAACTTTTATATCCAGATTCACAGCATCATAATAATCTGATTTAATTGCAATTAAAGGGACTGCACATGCAAGTATTTTTATAAGGGTCTGCCCTCAAAAGAGTAGTTTGCTACATGCCACTGAATCCGTATTTCCAGCTGGTTGGTAGGAGATACCTCCTTTGGAATGCAGAGATAAATTCACATAAAACATATTCCCTTTTCCTAAAAAGGCAGAACCCAAGGACTTCCTGTCCAGAAGTGCTACACAAAGTTTACCTTCAGCACCCTCAGCTTGACTTTTTCAATGGTTGTTGCCACTTTGGCCGAGTCTGCCTGGTGACTTGGAGAGAACAGCTGCTCGAAAGTATAAACTGCATTTTCCATGAGCTAAAAAGAACCATTGAAAAGATCTGTTAAAGACCAGTAACATAAAATTCATGCAAACATGATAAATGTAACTGTTAATTTAACTCGTGCTTTTGAAAAGGTGAAATAGAGAAAGAATAACGGGCCTAAAATGGATGAATATTTGAAGTACTTTAAATAATTGTGGAAGGGATAGAAGAGCCTCGTTTAGTTTAGATTGCAACACTCAGTTTTGGAATGGGAAACCAAAAAGAAGATTATCTAATTGCAAGAGAATACAAAAATGTAACTCCCTCAAAGTCTATCTCGAGTTTACAGCAGGTCAATACCACACGAGTCTGCTCATGTAATGGAACAGTTCCATCAGCAAACATACTCAGAGTAGATTAATTTACATTGTCCAAAATTTTTCTGCTGCATTTCAGTTCTCTGAAGGGCAACATGCACTGAAAATGCTGCAATAAATAAAGAAAATTTAGCCTTGGTATCACTGTCATGCTGTCACAGCTTTCTTGTATAGATTTGATCTCACGACACCACCCAAAGTGATAGTGACAAAGCCAAAAAGTAGAATTGATTATCTATACATAAAGACCACAGATAAAACCTATTACCCTAATAAGAAGACTCCCATTGACTCTTACCATTAATCATTAATAAATAATAATAATAATTCTGCAGATATTTTTAAGGTAATTAATCATTAGCTTTCCTTATAATACAAATAATAGTCAGCAAAAATCACACGGAGCGCAATAATTTCTCACAGAATCACGTTGAGCTGGCATTTACCATATTTTCAGGTTATCTAGAGATTCATTAAAAACATTAAACCCCTGCTCTGAAAATGTATTTTCAGAGGAACAGCCCTGCACGTGCTAATTGTGTCTATTTAATGAGATTTTGCCTTTTTTTTTTTTAGCTGTTTCCACTCAAATTTCAAGTGTTCTCATTGGAGATGCCCACGGGGCTGTCCATTCGTGCCAGTTGAGCACTGTGCTCCCAAACTTCCTAGAACTGGCCACTAGAGGATGCCAAGTTCCCAAGGCAAGGAATGCTGCTCCACCTCCGCCCGAGTCAGGGCTAAGCCAAATGCTCCTTTTAATTACGACAGCACCAACATAGGCATGTCTGATTTGACTCATTAATAAAAGAAGTGTCCATGGACACAAAGGGAAACTATTCACTATTTTTATGAGGAAAACACCAGCCTTTTAAAGAGAGAGATGCAATGACAGCATTTTTAGAACAACTCGTGCTATAACTGAAATTATTTCTTGTTAATTCTGACTCATGTGCTGTTTAGAAAAGATACATATGGGATTTATTTTCTGTCTAATTCTTTCTCTTGACTCACGGTCTTCACGTACTGAAAGACACTTTATTTGACAGCTTTTTTGAATGGTCTCCCTGAAAGACCCAGACATGAAATCAGAATTTTATTTTTGAATAATTCTTTGGCTGCTGGTCATGGCTGCACATAGAAACACTGCTTTTAGGAAAACCCTGTCCCAGCACTGTGCTAGACACTTGCTTTCCATATTCATAACTCCCACTCCATAGACCTGGACCAGCTCCACTTCACAAGATTCCTGACTAGATGATGATTTAGTTTCCCAACCACAGATTAAAATCATAGGATTCAACTTAGAGCTACAAGGGCAAGTGTGCCTTGTGATCTGGCAACTGAAATAAGTCTGCTGGCCAGCTCCTAAGAGATTTCTGGCCAGGCATCCAGAAGGAATGAAAGCCAGGCGTAATTACAGCCTATACCAAAACACTCAAGAGGGGACAGAGAGGTGGAGTTCATTTTTCGCCTGAAATGATGTCACCACTTCCCCCGGTCCCCTGAAAAGTGAAGCTGGATAAAGCACCTACATGCTCAGACATCATCTGTCTCCATGTAATTACCAGTTTCTTACATTAAATTGCTTTGTTTTATATAAATGAGAAAATAAGCTACCAAGGAGGAGACGTTCCCTTTTGGTAAAATGTATTTAAGACCCTTCCTGAAAAATCCCCCCTTGGGAATGGGAATCAGGTGGATTTTAGCCACCTCACTGGTTACAAGCACAGCTTTGTTGAGTGCTGAGACACTGGGAATTCAGATCAGGAAAGTTCAGGAGAAGGGATGATCCTCCATCCAGACTTTTCGCGCCTTGCTGAACGGCTCACAGACACACAACCTCCCAAACACAAATCCCAAGCAGCTCCCAGGTGATCTCCTCAGGTTTTGTTCTCTCTGCTTTGACTGAGAGAGTCTCTGGGACTCGCGCACAGCTTTTATCAAGATCACTTCCAAGCAGATTAGCAGGACAATCCTGACCTGTTTTCCCAGGAGGAAAAACTGGATCTTACAGTACCTCTTGCATGAAGTTCTGTGTCCTCTGAATCACAAAATCAACGTGATAGACCTTGAAGCGACTCTTGAGGTCCTGAAGGAGCTCCTGGAGGAGGTTCACCTTCAGGTAGCAGGGCTCCATTTTCACGGAGTTGAAGGGCAGGTTCATAAGCTGATCCATGTTCTGCATTCCAGTGTGGGAAGAACAGGTTTCCAGGGAAAGCAACCAGAGGTGAATTTTTAACAGAGAATGTAACAATTTGGCCTTAAACCAAATTCTGGAATCTACCTTCTAGTTGCACAAATACCACTTGACTTTCTAAATGACAAACCCCAGAGCTAACTTACTGCCACCTGGGAAAGCAAATCCTGCTCTCTGCCATGTTCTAGCCAGGAGGTCCTTGCTCTAATAGAAAGGCTCCAAATATATTTTTGTCTCACCTCCTTGAGCTTCATCATGTCATTGGTCTTCTGGAAGTCCTGGATGATGTCATTAACTTCTTTATCAAAAAGCGAGCGGACTTCTGTGAATCCCGAACTCACGGGGCCCATGAGCTCCTCGAGTATGGAGGTGAGGAATGGCTGGATGTTTTCCATGCAGCACTTCTGGGCAGGCTCAGAGACAGTGGCTGGAGGGTCACACAAGCACAAGGGTTGCATTTAGAAATACAGGGACAAAGTAATGGAAACTGATCTACTTTAGAAGGAATTCAGTGGCTCTGCAGCTTTCCCCCGAGTTACACCTCCCCAAAGATGCTGAGGGTGATGAAAGGAGAGCTCATAGTGACCAAGAAACCTCTTTACTCATGCCTCACCTAAGCAAACAGCAGCAGCTGGGGGCACTGCGAGGGCAGAGGAAAGGGCAGCTCTAGGTATCAATTACCAGTAATTCATTTATTTATTTACTTAAGCTACACCAATGATGTTTTCCCTGCTTTGTAAACTCACTTGTATACTCACAGCAAAATTGTGATTAATTCACATCAGTTTAAATCCACCTAGGAAGCCCTTGGGTTTAAGAGCTCTTTGGTAGCCCTATGAATTTGTCACATAACCAGAACCTGGCTTTGTGGTGCATTCCTAGAAATCAGGTCAAAACCACTCCTCTTTTAGTTATGCTCATGTGACCTGCATCTTCACTACCTAAGGCTGTGCAAGTGAAAATGAAAGCAGAATGGACAACGCTGATCAGGCTACTCAAAACCTCTCAGCTCCAGCCTGACAAGACCTGGTATTTTCACAGGCACAGCGGCCACAGGTGTCAGTTCCCAGCAGAGGCAGCAGAGGCTCAAAGCATTTGCTGAAAACTGGTGTCTCCAGTCAGGTTTTTCAAAGCACACGAGGATTTCAAAGCAGTGGCATCTGGTCATTTAAGCGACACCATGGGAAACTTTAAAAAATTGCTCCAAAGCACAGCTGTTCCTCCACTGACCTTTGATTTTTCCAGCTAAGAAGTTCTTGGAGTTCAGAATCTGATCCATATCTGAACGAATGGTTCCTTCAAGAGTTTTTGCAAATTCTCTGCATTCTTCTTTCAAGGTACTTAATCCTTCTGCCACTTGCTGCTGGACTAAGCCATAAGTTTCTTCTACGATCTAAACCCAAATTAAATTAAGAAGCAGGGATGAGAATCAGCACCCACAGGAAGCTGCTGCGAGAAACAGCTACTCTGCAAGTCTCAGCACTTACACCAAACCAGGCCCGCTTCCTGTCATTCCTCTTGCCCTTCATTTTAGGCAGGATCATTGTCTGAAGGTTAGGCAGGAGCTCCTCCATCACAAGGTTGCTCAGGATCTGTAAGGTCAGAATGACACGTTCACACGCTGCTCTCCACCTGAAAACTGAGCACCTGCACCACCGCGATGTGCACAGGCAACCTCAAATATCCAGGGGCTGAGCTGACCCAGGCTACCAGGAGGACTGGATTTAAAACACTGGGAAAGCCTGAGGGAAGCTCCATGCATTTCATCCGAAGCAATTTTCACTGTAAGACTTAGAGAAACCATGTGACAACCAACAGCAGATGAACCAGGATGCCTGCTAGAATTCACAGCATGCTACTATGGAATCGCCATGTGCAAATCAATGGAGCTAAAATGATTGATTTCAAGTCAGAAATCTGATCAAAACCACTAAAAAGTTGGTTTGCTGACTGCTGCTCCCCCAAACTGAGCTCGCTCTGGGATGCTCCCACTCTCCCAGAGGAGACATCATGGGAGAGAAACAGTTCTGAGGAGTCATCAAAGGATATTTCTGACAGGAAGATCATTGGCCAAAAAAAAAGGAAGATATGACTGAACCAATTTGAATCTCCAGCACTTTTCTGGGTGAGCACCAACTTCCCAGCTCAAACAAGAAAAACAGGACAGAGGACAGAAGTGGAACCCAGTAATGTGGGTAATCTGTGAAGCAAATAATTCTACTCTACACGATTTTTTTAGTTAACTTTTGTTTTCAAAAAATGTGTAACATGATCCAAAAGATTCATCAGTTCCAACCTAATCCTGAGGCAAAAGGGATGGAATAAATAGCTGTTGGAGTTTGTGAAAGATTTTCCAAGCAGCTTGTCACTAAAAGACAACTATACTGGTCTAAAACCAGAAAAACTTTCACACTGTAGAACTGATACACATTCAAATCTCCTTCCAACATCTCCAGATTTTTGAACAAAAACCCACATGAAATCTATGACCTAGGAAGGTGTTTGGTGACAAAGGTGCACCACAGCAGAAAGGCAGCAGGAAGAAAAGAGTCCAAGGGACTTCTACGCAACAAGAGTTCATGATGGAATGTAGGAAAACTGAGGAAAAGGTATCACTGCCCCGTTTTTTGATTTTCTAAACTGACACTGAGCACTTTTATCCCTCAAGCACATTTTCACTTTGGATTCAGTGGTTGCAGAAGAGACCCATCACCCTCTCTGATCCCAGCATGCATCTAACTGGCAGTCCGGTCTGGCAGATGGTTCCAATCAGAAAGGAAAGACACTGGACTGGGAATACAGATGATACCAATTTGGGGAGTAGTCCACAGGCTGGCAAGAAAAGCTGCTATTCAGAGGGATCTCGATGGGCTGAAGAAATGGGTGGACAAAAACCTCACGAAGTTCAGCAAAGGCAAATGCCCAGTCCAGCGTCTGGGATGGAACAAATCAGAGAGACAGAGCAAGCCCAGGAAAAGGCCAACAAAATGCATCTTATGGTGCTGTACATTTCTCACTTACTCTGGGTAAAGGATGTGCCCAGAGAAGCTGTGGCTGCCCCACCTCTGGAAGTGACCAAAGCCAGGTTGGATGGGGCTTGGAGCAACCTGGGCTACTGGAAGGTGTCCCTGCCCGTGGCAGGGATTGAGATGAGCTTTAAGGCCCCTTTCAACCCAAACCATTCTGTGATTCTGTGATTCTTTCTCACCAATTTTAGAGGAGTCTCACACACAGAGTACACAGCCCTCCTGGCTCTCCAGTGAGGCCTGAACAGGGTTTATGCTCAGTGAGGAGTATTTGAACCCAGCTCTCCTTGCTTCAAAGCAGCCCAGCACGGTCCACATTCAGGATCACGGCCCTGATGCTCCTAGCTGCTGGCTGAGCCAACACAGAGTGCAGAGACACCTCCCGGCTTTCCCTTTTCGTCATGTCACTGCTTCTTCACTCGTGTCAGTGCTTCCTTGACTCTGAATCTCGTGTTTTACAGCTGCTGGAGTGGGTTTGAGGCACCAACACCAGCGTGGGGGAATGGCAGGAACTCAGACAGCAAAAGTAAGGACGGGCTCTGACTGCATGCCAGTGCAACACAAAGCATGAACAGCCCCTACAGAAATATAGCACACAGTACCCTAATACCCCTCTGATATACCTACAACAGGCAATACACTACTGTCGTAGCTTCATTTACTGAAGTACTTACAGATTATGCCACAGCAGCACTTCAGATTCAGCAAAAATATTTATTGGCATTCTGCAAGGATTTTTACAGCAACAAATTGCAGCCTGCTGTGCTCCAAACCACTCACTTAGCTTGGATATTTGCCTAAAATAATTAGTGTGTTTGGTCCAAGCAGGCATGAGAACACACTACACTTACAGAATGAGTTATTACCAGGGAGATAATAGTGGAACTAGGCTGGATGTCTTCTGATTACAGCTCTCTGGAGGTATATGGGTTATGAGTAAGTTGCTGGCAAGCAAAAGGAAAAATAAAACATGAAATGAAACTAGCACTATAATAGCTCCATAACTGGAGCGAGGAGGGGAGAAGAGAAAACCCTCACTCCCTCCACAGGAAGGATGGAACTCCTTGTAGTGAGGAATTTGTTATCAGATGTTAGCAGGAAACTTCAGTCCCTGCCACGATGGCACTGGGAAAGACACTGTTCATAGATTTTTCTCTGGTTTGCACCCTTTGCAGCATTCCAGAGGTAGGCTTCTCCTAAAAGAATAATCTGCTTTCTTAAAACAAAACCCTCTCTATCAGGTTTTTTTCCATTTTCCCAAAGGGAAGCCAGATTTCATCAAGGAAAACACCCAGCAGCTGGTACCAAAGTAAACAGTTGCTGCTGAGTGCTCAGTGCTTTGGAAAAACATATATCAATCAGGGCCCAAATGTCTCAGTTGCCCTAAAAGAGACGTGGAGTGATGCCAGAGGGATTGGTGGAGTTACCTCAGATACCATCAGTGCTTCAAAGCCACACACTCAGGTGCCCAAATATGGACCCAGACCATTTCTGCAGAACTGAAGTATGTAAATTTTTGGTGTTTAAGTGTGACTGTTGTGACTATGCAAGACTCCGTTTCAGAAGTTTTTATTAAAAAAGAATTATCACTTTCATGTGAGTAGGAAGTATCTTAAAATCTCAGGTATTTCGACCTACTAAGTTTTCTTTGTAAAAATGCCATTTTTCCAAAGAAGCTTTACAACCTTCACTGTGCTCAGAGCTGCCATATTCAAAGCCAAAAAAACCCCCAGGAATATATACTTTTACCTCTTTTTCATTGCCAGTTATCATTTCCCATGTCCCATAGTGGCCTTTCTCCTGCCGGAAGAACTGAATGGCTTCTAGGAATGCCTCGACTTCATATGTAGTCTGCTTGAGGAAATCTAGGGAAAACAAAGAGGGAAACAAAAGGATTTGCCCATAAATAACCCTTAAAAAACAACCCTCCTTTGCCGATCCATTCTCCCATTCCACATGCATCCAGCAGCAATGTTTCTAAATCATTTCTTAAGCTTGAGTGCCTGAAGACCTTGAGCTTTCATTAAGATGTTGAACTACCCCATTGCACATATGAACTATCATCCCATCCCAGCTGGGAAGTTACATCAATGCCAGCAAATGGAGGAAGAGAAGGGAGGAGTTTTATGGCATCAAACCTTGTCTACAGTCTAAGGCAGCATTAACCTAAGAAAGCTCCTCCCCCTCACTGATACACGTCAGCAACGTAGGATGGCACACAGGAAGACTACAACATCATGTACCAGGGCCAAAATTCGGGAATTCTCCCTCTTTAACATAATGATAGTCAGCTTACTGTGGCATGTTGTGCGCCTTGATAAATTACTAAAGCCTGAGTTAACGTTCCCCAATATATATTTTAGTTCCTTTGTTTTATTAGGGAACTGATGATCAAGATGATTTCTCACGGATGTCCAACAAAACAGACCTAGACAAGGTAAGCACCGTGCTCACACCAGTTAGCACAAAAACTTCTGGCGGCCTCAGTGCTGCTTTCCCTAAACATTTCAGGAACGTTTAACCACAGCTCTGGAGTAGCTGGTTATTGTCCAAGGCCACTGCGGCTGGGTGGTGGCACTTCCCAAAACAACGTGGTAGCCTGGGGAAGCCCCGCTGGACAGTGAGTCTCTTTGCCTCAAAAAGTGGAAAAGCTCCCTGGAGAAATGCAGCTGCTTGACAAACCTGAGCTCAAAACCACCACCCAAACACTTCAGGGACTGAAATGCTGTGTCTTCACTATGAAACAGAGCTTCAGGAGTATTATTTTCCAGGAAAAAACAAAGCCACAAGGGTTTATTGCCCCTCTCCAGGGTTATCTACTGCAGCCTTGATCAGCTGAAGTCCTGTTGTGTTAGGAAGAAAGGAGGGAAGAACAAGAACGTTGATTCTCTCAAAGGTAGTTATGCTGCTTTAAAAGTTCCTGATACATATAAACATTTGTGATGTGAAGAGTCAGGGATTAAGTCCTCAAGCCTTGCTTGTTAACCAACATGCTTTATTTTGGCTTGCTCGTGGAGCTTCTAAAGAGAGAGCAGCTTTACAGGAGGTCTGTATAAGTGCCAAGGGCAATACAGGGATTATATAAATTATGGGACGCATGGAGGATTAACACTACAGTGATGCCTGAAATGACTCCTCCGTGTGCTTTTACAAGAACAACAGCTACAGAAACCTACAATTAATTTCATCAAGGCTTCTTCACCCTTGAAGTTTGAGAATGACTGCTTGAAAACAGCCCTGTATGTATTTCATGTGCGTGGGGCAATGAAGCCTCAGGTCTGCTGAGAGCCCAAATGTCAGAATTTGGCCTCCCTGAGTTTCCCCCAGCTGCAATGACTGCAGGAAGGGTTGTTACACACACTGAGGGGCACTGAACCCTCCCAGTGCCACTCGAGATTTGCAGATATCTGGAGATCCAAAGAGATCACACAGATTATCCAAGCTCATACAGAAAAAATCAGCCAAGTAAAATCCCAACCCTGCCTTCACTGCAACCTCCACAATTTATACGATTTTTCATACCAAGTCACAAACCAGGATGCTCAAATACCAGTATTAGCTGGAAGTCACGCTGTTCACTGCCAAGAGAACACCCTCTGACCACAGCTTTAATGAAAGCATGGAGTATTCCACATGAGAAACTGGTGGAGCATTGCACCTGAAAGCTTTTGTCCTCCCAAAGTTAAACTCTGAATATTCTGAGGAGCAGAGGGCTGCGCTTGGCTGGAGGAAGGGAGAACTGCAGCTCTCACAGCCCTCTGGTCATGACTCACATGTTTTCCTTCTCCACAGCTGTGAAGAAGCTGTGATCCAACCCAAAGGGCTGGATCCTGGACCTGCTGAGATGGGGATGTGCCAGGGCTGACAAGAATCTGCCCTCTAACACCATCAAGTTTTAAACTCCATGCTCAAGGGAGTATTTCCTCTCCATTCCGACCGCCCCCAAACCCGTAGAGCAGTGGGAAGAAGGTGCTAAAAATCCAAGAGTGATTCATTTGAATAGTTCATGGGAAAAACATCAAGCTGTAAGTGCCATAAAATCCCAATCATGCATTCTTTCCTATGCCAGTAAACACAGGAGACAAACACAATTATGGCAGGCTTGCTACAAAACCAGCTCAAAGTGGAAAGGAAGCTTTATCCTTCAAGGCTACTGCTTAATTTAGGCAATTTCATTCTCACTTTCCATAGGAGGAAAAGATTGCATCAGGGATAAGGCACTGAACAACCAGACCCAGCCAGCATCGGGCTGTGCAGAAGCTGCTGGCGAGGCACACGAGACAGAGGCACATTCATGGGATGGGGCTCAAGAAAAGGGAATTGTACCCCAGCTGAAAGGAGCTGTGCTGCACATCCTCCACCGTTCCAGCAGGGAAGAGCCAGGCCTTCTGTGCAGCACATCCAGCAGTTCATGAAGCGGCTGCAGGACGGCGGCTGCCTTGGCAGCCGAAGCAAAGCCAGGAAAACAAGGAATAAGCTGTTGGGGCAGCCCTGCCTGCGTGACAGAGAGAGGATGGGGCGTGGGAGAGGGAAGCAGATGCTGCAGCTGCAAAGGGGGCAGGTGGTAAAGCCCAGTGGTATCAGGAACGATTGTTCTCCAGGAGAAAGGATGACACGTGCTCCCCTCTCCTGAAAGCCCTCACAGGGGCTTCCCTACAAAAAATGTGGCACCTCTCAGGAGTGATCCATTTGTCCTGCTGTTTGGAGGGGGTGCAGCATGTTAGGGGAGCTTGGTGCTATGGTGGTTGTAGGTCTTCCTTACCCAAATCCCGCACAAATCCATGAAGTTTACTGAATGTCCTCCAGCAAAAGCCTGGTGAGGCTTTACAGGTACCCAGACCGATGCTGTGTGCTTAATCCAGGTTGCTCTGCCCTTGGAAAATCACCTAAGTGCCTTCTCCAGTTCCCAATGAATGTAACATCCACTCACTTGTGAAGATTAAAACAAAACTTTGTTTGTTCTGTTTAATTTTAAAATAAGAAAACCCACCTAGACACTCGACATACCAAAATGTGGAGCCCAATTTTAACAACAGGTAAGATAGATTCCTTTCCTAAACACAACAGAGTAACTGCTTTAAAGCCCCTTTTGAAAAGACAGAAGCACATCTGGAAGCACCACGACCTTATGAATTTCCCCAAATTTGCATGTCTCAGAGGCACGTTCAGTTTGTCCAGGACTGCAGAAAGCTGTCTGCAGGAATGAACTTCCCTGCAGCCCGTACACAGATTCAATCTCTCTTTTATAAAAAAAAATTATCTCAAACCTTAACTCATCAAAACAATACCCAGCCTGGGTGTCAGACACACCCTGAGAGCACCTGCAGCTGGTGCACAAGAGTTAACTTAGAGGGTCCTGTTCCTAGTTCCAGCTGTATCCGGTGTTTGGGCTGCTGTGGGACTTGCAGTCTCCTAACCAGGTGCTCCAGGCTGTGAGCTGCAGCTCCTTCTGTCCCTTGGCAGGTGAATGTTTGCTCAGCAAGGAGGAACTCTTCACTCCCAAGTTCCTTCCAGCAGGGTGGGACAGCTGCACCCCTGTTTGGAGGTCGATGTGTCGCTGGCCCAAGGTTAAAGCCCCTCGGGACAGGTTCTCTGGGCAGTTTTTCTGCTTCACCAACACTTCTTGTGTGTGTCCAAAGACAGCAGGGGAAATTAATTGCCCTGGTGAATTTGGTCTTGTCCGTGGCCATAAATCAACTGGTCTTTCCTCAGTCTAAACGCTGGAGAGCTCCATGCAAAAACTCCTATAAATAGGCCCCGTTACCAGAGAGGATGAGTGCTGCAGCTGCCTCTGGCTGAAACTGGACTTCCACCAAATCCGGGTAATATGAAATCTGGTTTTGAACATTCCAGTTCAAATTTTGGATCTGTATGTACTGCACACTGCTGCACAGGGCTGCTGTTGATGATGCCTGGTCACTTAGGTGATGATTTTTCTTAATTCCAATCAAAGGAAGAAGCCATTATAACATTTAAATAGCTGTTAAAAAGTGAGTATTTCAATATCCAGTTTAAACTCTGTGTCCCTCTGAACAACAGCTGTTATTAATGGCACTTGGGGGCATGGTTTAGTCGTGCCCTTGGCAGTGCTGGGTTAATGGTTGGATTCGATGATCTTGTGGGGCTTTCACAACCTTAATGATTTTAGGATTCTATTCAAACTCATTACTGCAGCATGAAAGAGGCTAAAATGGTCACCAAACATCAGGAATGATAAAAACAAACCAAGTGCCCCTATTGCAATCTAGTAAATGTCTTTTCTTGCAATAAATTCATTACTTTCATTGTTAATAATAGTGCAGGGGTATACTGACTGTGGATAAAGTGCTTCACCAAAGTGAGCTACACCATGGAGAGTAATCTCAGCTTTTTGGCTGACATTTCACAAAAGGCTGAGGCCCAAAGACACAGATGAACAAGTGTTAAACCAGAATCCAGAAGTCTGAGCTCATGGAGCACGGGTTCTAATTACAGAAATGCCGACTCTGACACAACACCCATCACTGAGTACCAGAGCTCGGAAGAAATCCACCCTGGCTTCCTCTGCTCCCTGCGGCACTCCCATCTACAGTTTGGTGAAAGATTCTGCACTCAGTGAATATCACGTTCCAGGCAGTCCCTGAATCCTTCTTGCAGGTCACTAATTGCTGTGGAAGCAATGTGGCCTCCAACAAGAGCTGTTTTTACAGGAGCTGATCGTGTTGAGGCCCACAGGCCTTGCCTGGCTCTGCCTCTCAGAGGCAATTTGGGATTGTAAGTGCAGTGTCAAAAGACAGTGCTTCCACCCCTTATTATTTCCTCAGCAGAATAGATTTCATGCTAAGAAATGCAAATTACATTTTTTCCCATTCTCTTATCCTTCCAAGTCATCCCCCTCTCACCTTGGCATCTGTTTCTTCCAAATATATTTAAATTTCTGCTTTTCCCCTGCTTTCTATTACACAAGCTCTTCAATTAAAAAAAAAGAATAAAATCAATTTTTAACTGATTTTTTCCTTTAACTTAAGTTTTTTTGCAAACAAAAGCTGGTAAAAAAGAAAATACACCCCCCCAAACCAACTAAATAGACAGGACACTGCCATCTCTTGCACTGGTACTTCAAAGATAGTGCTTACACGCTGCCAGCCACCAAAGGCTTTGAGATGAAGGCAACTGGAGAGCTATAAGGGAATAAGAGACATTCCTGCAGTTAAGGAATCACTCTGCCAACCTCCCAACAACACAACTGGGGGATGCCCAGTAAACAAAACAATGAGCAGGATGAAAAATGATTTCCCTTTCTAAGAGCTCACGTGAGCTCCCAGCACATTTTAAGAGCTGATGCCTGTAAGGTATCACAGACAGCTGTAAAAAGGCCATGGCCATAGAGTCCAACAAAATAAAACTGTGGGAATATCTGCCTCCAAAAAATAAGCAAATGGTCCCAACGCAACAGAGATGGCAGGTAAAAAAAGGAGAGAATCCACCTGCTTCAACCTGGGGAGACGAGGAGACCTCAGGAAAACACAGGTTGCCCTGGGCTTGTAAAACAGCTACAGCACCGCTGGAAATGATGCTCTGAATGAAAGGACACCCCATTTCCTGTAACAAAATGGAGTCCTGGCACGGCAGTGCCCAAAGTGAGAACAAAGTGAAATACAGAGAATGTCCTGGGCCTGAGAGGCATCAGCCTCACGGCTCCGGCGAATTCCTGAGAGCACTGTGCTGCCCCATCCTTCACAGCCGTGTGGTGTGAGGCTGTAAGCACCAGCAGAAGCTACAGGAGGTCACTTCCACAGAGGATACAACCCTGCTTTATAACAAATACAGTTTGGCAGCACAAGTTCCCTCTGAGACCACCAAACCAACACCTGAGCAGGGTTAACTGTTTGACTGGCATCACACAGTGCCCCTGTAAGAGCGGTTCAAAGCAGCACCAGACAGGTCACAGGGAACCTGCCTCTGATGGGACCAGCAGCTCTGTGTCCCATCATCTGAAACATGAATAAACACTGCACAAACACACCTAAAGAATTACAATATCACTTATCTCTGATGATTTCCAAGTACTTTCCGAATCAGCTACTATATTCCTGGAGCAGGTGGGAATCTGGAGCAGAGAAGGCTCCGGGGTGACTTTACTGCAGCGTCTCAGTACCTGAAGGAGCTACAGGAGAGCTGGAGAGGCACTTTGGACAAGGGCCTGGAGTGACAGGACAAGGGGCACTGGCTTTAAGCTGAAGGAGGGTAGATTTAGATGGGATATTGGGACGAAATCCTTCTCTGTGAGGGTGGGGAGGCCCTGGCACAGGTTGCCCAGAGAAGCTGTGGCTGCCCCATCCCTGGCAGTGTCCAAGGCCAGGTTGGACGGGGCTTGGAGCATCCTGGGATAGTGGGAGGTGTCCCTGGCCATGGCAGGAGGTGGGACTGGATGGGCTTTAAGGTCCTTTCCAACCCAAAGCATTCCAGGATTCTGTGATTGCCCTGCTGAACTTTGAAGCTGGAGCCCGAGCACTGCCTCACACCTGCACAGATGAGTGTCCTCACAGCCCCCAAAACACATCAGGTGGTGGGCACAGGGCAGTGGCTCTTCTACACCACCCCACGCTCGATAAGACATAGGAAAAACAGAATCAGCCCGAGGTGAGAGAGGCAGGAAGACTGCAATGGCAATTATGATTTTAGCACATTCATCGTCTTGGGTGTTTCAGGATGAATGTCACTCCTCCAGACTGAAAATCCTCCCCACAGTGTAGGCAAGCAGGCTGGCTGGGACAGCAAAGACTGAAGGAACTGATGTTGTAGAGCAAAAACCTCCCAGAAAGAGGAAAAATAGTCTTATTCGAAGTGAAATATTCTACATTAGACAAAAAATTCCATATTGTGTCCTAAAAAATGTCACGAGTTTCGCAGCTCCCCACAAGCCTCATCAAAGATATTTATAGTGAAATGGTTTTGAATGTTATGACAGCATTAACATTGCTATGGAACTTCACACATCAGCTTGAAAAGTCCAGTTGTGCCTCAAACATGTCTGGGGAAAGACCAGCCATGGTCTCATGGGGACCACAGGAGATCTGGCCTTATTAAACGCAAAGAAATTTAATTAATCACAGTGCAGCAGCTGCTGTGAGAGGAGCCAAGACACAAGTCCTGGTAGATGAAAGACTAAATACTGTCTTCATTTGTACCTTTTCCCACCCCAAATTACCACACAATCCTTCCAAAAGGCCTCACTTTCATCCCAGAGCACGAGGGCTTTTTTCTTTAATGTCACGAAAAGCAACTTCCTCCTCAGTTCTACTTTAATTGCCCCTTCCACATCCATCAGAAGCAGGCAACAGGAAAATCCTTCCCTTCAGCTGCCCCCTCTGGAGAAGAAAAGCCACCCTGTTTGTGCCATGAAGGCTCAGAAATCCTTCCAAAGCGCTGTTTGGACTCGAGACAGCTCTTATATGGAGATACAGATGTAGATTAATATATAGACATATATATCCTTCTGTTAAGTATTTCATGGCAGCTTCTCAACCTTTATCAACACTTCAGTAATTATTCTGAATTATAGTCCAAGAGCTGGTAAATCCTACAAGTAGCATAAACATGTAACGTAGGAAAGTTAGAAATAACTATGAGAAAAACACTTATCAGATAAATTTAGAGTTGAAAATGTAGACAAAGAGAATGGCAACCCTAAAAGTCAGAGATGGAGAAAAAAATCTGACCCTGTCCCAGTTGTCTTGATGTAGCCAAGCTTAAAACTCCTGAGCTTAAAACTACATTTTGTCTTTGTCTCTTGCCTCATGTATTTTTTTCTTGTACTTATTTCACGTACTTATTGCTCAAAATAAGTTTTGGTGTTGTTCCTGTTGAAATTGGAGATGACAGGATATGGTTTTTGAAAGTCCCTCAGCTTCCTGTGTTAGGAGGGTGATTCTCAAGA
This sequence comes from Cephalopterus ornatus, assembly GCA_013396775.1. NCBI lineage: Eukaryota > Metazoa > Chordata > Aves > Passeriformes > Cotingidae > Cephalopterus > Cephalopterus ornatus. The sequence continues at coordinate 105,688 of VZRE01001153.1, read as the reverse complement.
TACGGATGTGAAATCAAACCAGATGAAAGAAAGTAAAATCCTGAAGTGAAACTCTGTGTCTCCCAGAACGAGCCACTTGTAGTTTCCTCCTCATCACGCATACTTCCCTCTATCCCAGCACCAAGTGGTTGGGCCTCTCCCCCTTTAGCTGCAAATACTAAGTGAAATGCATGCAGGAAATGAGAGGACTTCCTAAAACCCAAATAATTAAATAAAGGCTCGGAAGAAACTTCAGTGTGATTTTCTGGGCATACAAATATAAAAAACCTGGAATTAAAACCTGGAGAAGGGGAAGTATTAGAGCACTGTGAATATTTTGATCCATTCTGGATTTGGCAGAGTGCCAGCGCAGGTCAGGTGGCCATTTCAGCAGCCAGTTTCCCCCAAAATTTGAGGAGTGCAGTTCTCAACATTTCACCGAGAAAGTGGGGAGCGAGAGGCAACCAAGTAAGTCCAGGCTGTGGGTGAAAGTGGCGGGATCATGGAGATAAGGCAAAGCAATGAATCCCATGATGCCACCACATCTCACCTGGGAGTAATTCGTCTCCTCCACACTCCACCTCAGCTCAAGCACAGCCTCTTTAAAAACCTGAGGAGTTTTAAAAATAAGCATTACATAAAATCCTACACTGATGGAGGTCTGTCCTCCATGGACATCTGGGAAGAACAGGCTCCCTGGAAGCAGTTCCCCTCTATCCAGCCCCCTCCTCTGAGTGCCAGGGCAGCTGGGCCCAGTCCCCCAGCGCCCATCAGTTTGTTGGGGTTCCTCTGCTGCTCCCTGGGCACTTGTGTTTTCATTAACTAGCCCTTAATCACAGATTTAAAAGCCTTTGATCCACATATTCCATCACTACTAAAGGAAATCACTGTCTCCTCAAACTGCCAAGCCCCCATCAATGAGTACAAAGGACAAACCCAGCAGGAGCATTGGGAGGGGAATGACATGAAAACGTGCCATCCCTACATCTGAATCCCATTTCCAGGCGGTGCTCAGTGAATCTAAACGCTTTTGTTCTGACCAGAAATCCCAGAAACGCAGGCTGGGCTGGTTATTTATACCAGAGGGACTCCAAAGAGAGGGAAGAGCTGAATGCCAGGGCGGCTCCCAGCGCAGGACCACAGGCTGAGTCACTCCAGCTCTGCTCAGCAGGACAGCGGGGCTGGCTCTGCTCACTGGGGGAAAACACACGGTACCCACAAACTCCTCCAAGTCCTTGCCTAAAGCCCAGGGAGATTCGTTCCTTTCTAGGAGTTGGCAGATTACAGCAAGGACAGAAACACATTACATCTGTCTTTGTCCTGCCTTGCCGAATCTCCCCTGGCAAAAGTGAACTCTCTTTTAGAAGAGGTGGGGTGAGTGCTGCCTTAGCTGGTGCTCCTTATCCCGCTAAATCACATTCCACGATCGATCTTGAAGGGTTTTTCACATTTCTGCTCTCTTTTCAAGTTCATTTAATAAAAACACACAGCCAATTTTAAATCACAATCCTCACTACCCCCTGTACTGCAGCACATGCCTGTAACTTTGTCAGATTGTTCAGACACCCGTTTTTTGCAAATAAGGCTTTAAAAAGTATTAATAAAGTCATGTTTTTCAGTCATGTGAGAATGACTATAAATCAACATGAAGACCTTGGAAAAAGAAGTTCACTCCCAGGGCAGAGTTCAGGTTACTGGGGGTGCTTGTCTGTGATCATTTTTCCACTTGCAGCATCTAAGTCTCCAGGAGATTATATAACTCCAAGAAATCCAGAAAATATGGGCTCCTGTTTCCTTGTCAGCTGTTAAAACCTTTTTCCTGGTGTAACAGTAGGTCCTAATTCAGACTGTCTTTATCAATTAATCACTCTGTTGGGCAGAAATAATGAGGCAGAGAGGATGAGCCTTGAGGAAGGTACTGGGGTGTCACTAAGCATCTTCTGTCAGATAAAAACTTGACCACAGGAAAAGCTGAGAGGGATAAATCCTGGAACAGATGCATAAATGAGCAATAGCTGAGCCATATGAAATATAATAAAGTGCAGACTTGCAGGCTTTGGAGATGGAAAAGACCTATTAGGTCATCTACACCCAGCTTTTGCCAATTTGGGATTGGTCCCTAGAGTGATGTGCTGAACTTTAAGAAAAAACCCCGTCTGCCAAAACCTTTGTCAAGCCTGTTACACTTTGCTCCAGGAGAGAAATAAAAAACCCCAACCAAAGACCTAATGAACAGGCTTCAAGTCATGGAGTGCCAGGAAAACTTGACTGTGTCTCTGTCTCTTTACCAAGGCTCGGTGAGGAGCGAAGTCCAGAGGACTTTCACTCTGTACAACTGCCACAGCTAAAACCAGGCTCACCAGAACTGAAAGCCACAGAGACAGGCTTTGCCCTCAGGTTCCTCCAGCAGCTCCACAGAGAAATATTCATTGAGGCTCAAGCTACTTGGAGGTGCCAAGTGAAGGCCTGTTCCTTTTAAACTGCTGCCTCCAGCCTCTGTTCATCCAGCCAGGAAATGGTGGGAGGCTCTCAGAGCCAGGACACACCGTGTCTCACCACCCCCAGCAGGGCTGGAAAGGAGCTGGGGAGGGGGAGCACAGAGTGTCAGGGTGGGGACCAGTAATCCTGTGAAGAAGAAACTGCCACCAACCACCCCTGAGACCACATACATCTCAAGAAACTACCTAGGAACGCAGTCCTGTGTGTTTTCATCATGGGAATGGAGTCCTACAGGAGACCAGGAATGCCTTTGGCAGTGCAGACAAGGGAAAACAGATGGCAGCTGAGGAGGATCCGTGGAGGACAGTGGGAGACAGCTGTCTGAGGGAAATGGGGTGAAGCTGATGTCACTGAAGTGACAGCTAAAAAACATTCTCTGGGAGCCACTTCTGTAAGTACCAGGGGCTGTTCACACACCGCACTCACAGTTCATTTATCTACGAGCACAGGCTTCGGGCCCAAGGAGCTGAGATTGCTGGAGAAGTTTCTGAGTGTTCCCATCTCCCACCAAGGGCAGCAAGACCAGATGGGACTCAAAAGTGACACTAAAGGCATGGAGGAGCCTGGAGACCAGTGGAGGAACCAGGGCAGCTGAAAAGCAGAAAAGCATTTCTTTTTCTGAAGGATCCAACTCACCCAATTTCACAGGAGCAAGGTTTTTATAACCCTAGCAAGTCACAAGTTTGGTTTGTTTTTTTTAATGTCTCTAGTCTAACATAGTCAGAAAATGAACATAGATTTAAAATTTATCATTGTGCAAACAATCAATACTGTGTCTTACACACCTTTCATGAACCAGTTACAAGGCTTAACCATGGATGGGGCTTGAGCTGCCACCAAACACCTGCAGAAAGGCCAAATGTTGGATCACAACTGACACGACACCACAGAAATGTCCTGGAAGACCATACTCCCTCCACACTGTACAACCTGGTCTCCTGCATGGCACATGGTGGGATTTTTGGGGTGTCCTGTACAGGGCCATGAGATGGACTCGATGCTCTCTGTGGGTCCTTTCCATCTCAGGGCATCCTGTGATTTTATGATTCATGATTCTGGATCTGTGATGAATTTGTCAAGCTTGCAAACACAGTGAGGGTTTGCTGTGCCACCTTTAGCAAACATCTCTCACAATTTCATATCCTCATACTGGACCTAGATGGACTGACAGAGAAAGCAATTCCCATGTTTTCTACCCAAGCTGACTTCACCGCACCCCAAATCCCACCTAACTTTGCTCCCAGCAAAGCAAGAGGCAGGGTTATGTTGATTCATTCCTCAGGGTGCACTCACCATGGTTGGAGTGTCTCACACAGTCCCCCAGCACGGCGCTGAACTCCCTCTGAGCTCCGGGCTCCGGGAAGCAGAAGTAGCTGTGCCGGGCAAAGGGCTGCCACAGGTACACCGGGAACTCCTTCGGGAGCTGGACAAAGGCTGGAGACACCTCCTTCTCACTCGACCCTGCACAAAAAACACACCTCCATTTGAAAGCTGCAGGTTTCTTGGGGTGCTTGGCTCTTTTCTAGACCTTTGCTAGAGGGAAGCATGAGGCAGGAAAAAATCCAAGTTGCTTCCCAATCCAAGCAATTGGACAGGGAGGGCAGGGGGACATGGGCACACTCAGCAGGCACCAACCACCTCGCCACGTTACACCACAGCAACTTGGTGGCCTCTTGCTTTGTGTCAAAGGTGGCCAAAAACTACACAGTCCTGGTAAAATTTCAAAAAACTAATTCACTGGATTGCAGCTGCCGGGGAAACGGTTTTCATGGCAAGTAAGGAAGCTGGTGTGGGCAGCTCTGGTCTCTGCCACAGAAGGACCATACAGGAGCATATGGACTTCCATATAGAAACAAACTGCACTAAACCATGTTGGAACTGCAGTGCTTCCCTTGGCTCCAGGGTTTCCAAACACACCTGCACCCGAGAACTGTCACTTTGAGCCCTTCTGGGTGAAGCAAAGAAAGCACCAAGTACCTCCAGATCCCAGCTGCCCTGAGTCCCTGTGCACAGGAGCTGCTGGGCTTTAGGGGTGACTAAATCCCATCCTGGGTCACTGCTGTGCTTTGAGAGCCCAGACACAGGAAGGTCATCTCAGAGGGTCTTCAGCATCACACAGAAAGGGAAGGGAGGCACAAAAGTCTAACTGAGCCCCTCTTTTTTCGAAGAGAGAGCCATGGGGAGCCCACAAACAGCCTTGGGGTGCTCCATCCCAAGTTGCTCGATCCCAACTGCTATGGAGCTGTGGTGACACACAGAGGACACCCTCTGACCACCCTATGCCTTGGGAAAGGGTGTAAGGGGGCACCTCCCAACAGTCATAACTTTCAGTAGGATGAAACAGGACTTAAGAAATAAATCCTTGTCTTCATGTTACCCTTATCCCTTTCATTACGTGGCATTCCATTTTCCAAATCTGACTCTGCCACATGAGATCTTGCTCCCTGAAAGCCTGAATTTTCTCCATCTTTGTGCAGTGGGGGCAGGCAGGACCACAGCAGTTCCCATCCCAGAAACAACAAACTCAGCAGCAGCAGCAACCTTCCTGCCCTCTCTGTGGGACTCATTATCAGCTGTGAGTCAACACAGGCAGCTGGCATCTAAAAATGGAAACAAATAAACCAGGAATATTAACAAAGCCCGGGAACAATGGTGGTGTGGTTCCTGCCCTGCTTCTTCCACAGCTTCTGTGGCTTTGTGCCGGGATGATGGGAAGAAAGGGAGCCTGCATTTCTCTGAATGTCAGCTTAGAGCACCTTCTGTGTTCATCCACCCTGGAGCTGTTCTCTGACTTGGGAAAAGGGCTGTGGGCATCTTCTGCTGCCCTGTTTCAATGTGGAGCCTGAAAGCCTTCCCAGAAGAGGGAGCAGAGTAAGGAACAGAGCCTGGGTTTTGGCAATTCAGGGCTTACCCACAGGATCTGGAAAATGTTTATCAGACAGCAAATTGTAATCTTCTTCTGAAGTCAGCACTTTGCCTCCTGCAGGAACAATGTGATATTTAGGGCTGGCTCCTTTCTGGTAGGCCTGGAAAATCAAGAAAGAGGGAATATCATGAAGCAGAGATTTAAGGAGAGGTAAAACATAAAATACACAACTCATTGACAAAGCCAGGAGTTGTTCTCGATGATCCTTGTGGGTCCCTTCCAACTCAGGATATTCTATGATTTTAATGCATGGGGTTATTCCCAAAAGGGAAAATTTTTTTGTCAGGCTGAATTTTGCATATGTTCCCTAGGCATGTCAAATCTAAAATACAGTTAAATATAAAAAACATGTTTGAAAATATCCTCTTAGTGCTTATCTGCCATGGGGAAGAGTCAGGGATGGAAGGGAGGGAAAAAGGATGGGATTTTTCTCCTGAGCCCTCTTTGTTTGATTTGTCAGCCAGGACTAGTTTGACTTCGGCCAAATGAAAAACTTCACTGTAGTCAACCTGAAGCCACTACTACTTTTAAGTAGCACAACTGCTACTTAAAATCCAACTGCAGGAGCAGAGGGATGCATTACAGTGACACACAGATAAGAAGCGTTCTGGGACAGGCAGAGGAAGGTTCAAAGTGCTGTCAGAATGATTTGCTAGTCCTTGCAAACACACATGGCCAAGGTTTTACCCTCAGCCATCCCCTCGGCAAGGCTGGAGCCACCGGAACGAGGACAAGGCTTCATTCGGGATTGCTGAAAGAGAGGCAGCAGCAAATCCACCTGGTGCCAGTTTATTTGGGAGTGGACAAAAACATCCAAGGAAGAAGCACTTACCTCCTTGGTCTCAAAGCAATCCACAGTGTAGTCATTTCTGATAACGACATATCTGTCCTTCCACTTCTTCAGATCCTCCACGAAATGCAGCAGCTCTGCTTCGTATAAGACCGTCTCCGCTTCCCCTGGGGGCTGCAAAGACACCATGTGAGCTCTGAGGCTGCTCTGGAACACTGGCCAGTTGGAAGCTTTCATTCCTACATTTCCAGAAGGCTGCTACGAGGGCTCTGGAGTCTTCAAATGCGCTTTGGAGTCATAAACATCCCTCTGATTTGGGCAGACACTACATACACAAGCAAATTCTTGTAGCCTGAGCTGAGGAGGGGGCAGAAGAGCTCTGCCTTCCAAAAATACTGGCAGATTTCTGAGACAGAGGTGGGATTCTTTCACCTGGCATGCTGAATGCAAGACCATAGAATCCTGGAATGGTTTGGGTAGAAAGGGATCTAAAAGATCACCTCATTCCAACCCCCTGCGAGATGACCTGTAGTTCACAAACTCCCATTTTCCACTATGTCCTAAAAACATTTCATTGATGCAGCAAAGAGTTTTATTCTAAAATAGTAAGTTGTTTTTCATTCCTTTGTAGCACTTTTGCATCTGTGCTCTAGTAACTGATATACATCTTCCTGAAAGACACAGCTCCTCTATTATCCCACCTCTTCCATTATCTCACCTCAGTGCTTTACCCGACCCGTTTCCAAAGCACTGGAAATTCGTGATTTCCCATATGGCCAGAAAATTTAGATTTGTATCTTCTTAACACAGAAGGCTGCGCTTTCCTCTAATAAAAAGACTTTTGCCTCTCTTTTTGTCTCTCCCTCTAATAAAAACCAGCTTCCCGTAGCTCATTCCACAGAGGGAATTATTGCCATCTTCTTCATGGAACCCTGAGCCACAGATTAAAGGATTAAAATTAAGAATCTCTTCCCCGAATGTGTGATCTCTGTCCCTAGATTTTGCAGAACCTTGCAATCAGCAGGAAGCAAATAGTTTTGTCCAAGTGGCCAACTCTCTGTACCAGAAACTTGTGTCACGGTTTTCCTCACAGTACAATAAAACAACTAAACAAGACCAAAACAAAGATGAACTTTCAAAAATAAAACTTGAAACCTGCACCCGAACGTAAATTTTCCACCTCAAACCTAAATGAACCAAATCCAACATCTCCATGTGCGAACTATTGTGTAAACTTGAGTTACAGATAAGAAAATACACGTGTAAAATGCCACAGATGCATATTTATTATGTTTTCAACTATCCACTATAAGAAGCCGAAAGAACACTGCGCTTGTCTATGTAAAAACATTTAGATAACTTTAAAAATACGCTTTGGGTTGATTTTTAGAAGCTCTGAGTATCTGTGCCACTCTTAACAGGGAAGAATGAGAAAGCCCAGTGCAGGCAGCGCCTGATAAACTTCCAGCTCATGTTTTTCATACATTACAACTTCTAAATGTGTGATTTAAATAGTTAATGTGTTCATTATTCCATGCAGCAGAGCCCTCCTACCTTGGTTTTCAGGAAGCAGGACTGGGAATGCCGGTGCTGCTCCAGCTCCTCCTGCATGTGCCTGCAGAAGGCCACGGCATACTGGCGTTGGTAGTGTGGGCTGAAGTTCTTGATGACGGCCTCTGTTTTTCCTGAAGCAGAAACAGAGATTTAAGCGTACTTCATGCATGTGGCTTCACAAAATCTAGTGCAGAACCAAAGCACTTATCCCCAGAGACACAAAATTCTTCTCTTTGGAAAAGAGAAGTTTCAGAGTGACCTAATTGTGGCCTCCTGGTACCTGAAGGGGCTCCGAGAAAGGTGGAGAGAGGCTCTGGACAAGAGCTTGGAGTGACAGGACAAGGGGGAATGGCTTCCCACTGCCAGAGAGCAGGGTTAGGTGGGATATTAGGAAGAAATCCTTCCCTGTGAAGGTGGTGAGGCCCTGGCACAGGTTGCTCAGAGAAGTGTGGCTGCCCTATCCCTGGAAGTGTCCAAGGCCAGGTTGGATGGGGCTTGGAGCAACCTCATGTAGTAGAAGTTGTCTTTGGCCATGGCGGGGGGATGGGACTGGATGGGCTTCAAAGTCCCTTCCAACCCAAACCGTTCCATGAAAATCCTGCCCTAGCGTACCAAGGACCTCTTGCTGCACAGATCAGGAAACCCTTGGAGATGCATTCAGAGGGAATCTGTCCAGAAAAACACTGGGTTTGGGATGCTGTTTTCCTCCTAAGAGTGATCAACACGTATCCCAAATCCATTTCTCCAAGGAAAGATGCTGTCTGCCTCTCCCTGGGACATACCGCCACAGAGCCTTGGGGGTTCAAGGGCTGAAAGGGTTTTCAAAGCAAACCAATAATGTTCTAATGTTCAGTCATATTAGCCAATTTTATCCCTTAGTGAGATTTTAAAGCTGACTCAAAGCCCTACAGAGGATTCTTCTAGGCTTGGGTGCTGCAGTCTGGTCTTTGTTTTAATGTAAACAGATAGTCAGGCTGCAATAAACACTAACCTTGTATTGTCTCGCTATAATCAAGATCTCATCAGTAGCAGCAAGAGCCATAAACACACTGACAGTCTCATTTCTGAGAATCTTAAAACAATTTGCAAGTAATTAACTCATTAACCCTCCCAAAGAAATAATGATGCTTGGCAGACAGGGAAGTGAAGCTAAAAGTTAAAGGCATGTGCATATATGGGACTCAAAAGAGGCTATGATCTAGAGAGCATCCCAAACAACCTGGATACTGGAGGGATCCCTTTCTTCTTGGCATCGAGGAGCTCCATGCCAAAGGGCTTTTTCTGAGCATACAACAGACAACTGTCATTTCACATCCCAAGCAGTTCTGGTGCTTTGAAAAATTCATTTTGTTCTGCTTGAGTAAAAAATACCAAATTCTCTGTATGAGACCAAAAAAAAGGGTAGTTCCCAAACTAAGATTCCATGAAGTCTCTCTATGCACTCCTAAACCAGGAATGGCACTCAGCATTCCTGAAGGGCCAAAAAGGGGAACTGTGACCTCCAGAGTTCTGGAAAAGCTGAACCACCTGCATCCTATAATGATATATATTCCCTTACTGATAAACTCCTCCCAGCACTATCACCAGAAGGGATTCACTGGGAGTTTCCACGAGGTTTCTGCATTTTACACCCCGGGCTATGGGTCTGCAGCAGCTTCAACAAAATCAGGAAGAGCTCTAGACAGATAGGCAGTTTCAAGCACAGTCCTTCTAAATTAACCACGCAAAACTTCCTGCATTGCTGCTGGTTTTACTGCCATTTCTCACCAAAAAAAGGGCTTTAAATGCCAGCGCAGTTCCCAGAACGTTCATGCCTTTTTTCATCTTGAATAATTTTAGATATGGTTAAAAAAAGCAGAATAGCCATGGATCATGCCATGGGCTTTTATGGGAGAAAGTGCACAGGATGCTACGGTCTGAAATTCATCACATCTGCCTACCAATTTCCATTTTAAAACCCCAAATACGTGTGGCTGAGTCTGCCATGGAAAAGGAGTTAGTTTGCTAAGGAGTTCACAGAGATGGGCAAGGGCAAGAAAATTTAGAAGGTGCTTATTTCAGGTCTGGCTCTGATTTGCTCCTCATGTGGGACATCACCAGGATGTTAAGAGGTAATTCCATCCATTCAGAGAGCCACATTATTCCAGAGATTATTGCCCAGAGAAGCTGTGGCTGCCCCATCCCTGGAAGTGTCCAAGGTCAGGCTGGACAGGGCTTGGAGCAACCTGGGCTAGTGGAAGGTGTTCCTGCCCATGGCAGGGGGTGGCACTGGATGTCCCTTCTAACCCAAACCATCCTGGGATTCTATGAATTATTCCATAACTTCCGGGCACGGATGTGCAGGCAAAAGGAAAAGCTACAATAGGGGCACGACCTTTCATTCCAGCTACTCCCAGTAGACCAGCTCAGAGGGGTGACCTGGAGCCTTCTCCTTCTTAACCATCAATGGGACTGCTGCCTTCCAGTAAACTGGAAGCCCTTTCTGTCCCACTCCTGCCGCCTTCCAATCACACACCATGACGGCAGACAAACCCACTGCCCCCGCGAGCCCGATCCGGGCACGCAGAGGGGATGGCTCGCACAGGGCTGGGGGGACAGGAGCCCGAGTCCAGCTATCAGTTATGGAAGTTGTGGAAGCCTGTCACAGATTTACTGGTGCGACAGCCCCGGGTGACAATCCGGACTCCAAACCTCCAGTTTTAAAGACGGATTTTTGGAGACCTCCTGATTACAGGATGTGCTTGGGGTATAATAGCAGGATATGGTGCTGCTGGAGCAGAAAATCCCAGCCCTTTAAAAACCAGCCTGCTCTGGGCAGAGGCATAAACTTATTCTCCAAATAAGGACAAAGCTTCCCAAAACCTTCTTTAGAGCACTTTTTTTCCTCTGGTCCCAGCCAGCAGTAGGATGTTGTTGGCCCTGGCCCCAGCGGAGTTTCCTGCTCAGGGTTTGCCCCTATTTTCCACCGTGGCTTTTTTCTTTTCCAGTTTCTAGTGGCCTCTTAATCTGTTACAGAGGGCCCTGGGACACTGGACCTCATTTGACTACTGCCTGCATCCTGTAGTAAAAATTTGTAGAGGAAGTGGGACAAAGAACAGAATTCTGGTGTGGGGAAAAAACTTCCAACAATCGCAGGAAATATCTGTAATTTTTGCAGGAGTCTTTCTATTATGGCTAAATGGCCTCAGAAGTGTGAGCCTTCACTGTCAACATTGCTTAGATCAGGTTGAAGGACAATGACTAAAGAGAAAGGAATTATGCAATTCATTATATATATGTGATATACATGACACTGATGTAATTTTTATGTGCAGACTATGATCAACCAAAATATGAATTGAGGAGCAAAGGTTTCAGGCCTTTTCTTCCAATCCTTTCACTACTTGTTGCAAAGGATTTCTGCATTAAAAATACTCCTCCCTCTTAAAATGAGAAGAAAATTTTATTTAAAGAGACTGTGAGTGGCACTACATGAGGATCTGGCAGCACTTGGCAGAACAGGAACCTCAGCACTACCTGGGGGTGGGAAGAGAAGTGGATGGACCCTTGAGCCATTGTTCACCCATGGATCTTTAAACTCTTTTGGTTTACAGAAGATAAAAATACACTATCTGAAAACAAACACGATGGAAACAGTCATGAGTAACAGAAACTCTTCCCATGAAATAATAACATGGGGCAACTAGAGATAAAATACTCCAGGGCAGTTGAAAAATGAGTTCCCCTAATTCTTTTCCAAATTTAGTGTGGCTCGCTTAGTCAGAGCTGTTTCTATGGAGCAAGGCCAACTTTTCCACTTGGTTGGTCTGGCAACGGCACAGCTCCAGCCTGCACAACTGGGATGTGAATCCCAGCAGCTAGGATGTTTATCCTCGGAGAATGCAGAGCTTGGTCAGCTCCAGGAGAAGCCTCTATGCAACCTCTCGGTCCTGTGCAGGGCCGGGAGCTGGACTCAGTCACCCTTGTGGTTCCCTTCCAACTCAGGCTATTTTGCAATTCCATGAACCAAAATTACCAAGAGAGAAGACAACAGTGGTGCAGGTGGAAAGATTTCTATCAAATTAACGTGCTGAGGGTCAATTCCCCCTTTGTTGAAGGTGTTTAGATCCTGCTCCGGAACAAACCTTGCTGATACTTCATGATGTGTCTCCTGTTCTGCAGTACAAGTTATGATACATCTTTGAAGACTAAAAGCAAATGTCACTGTGCTGAGAAACAAGAAACATCTTATCGCTCTGGAAATCAGTAATCATCCCCCAGACTGGTTTCTTCTCGCTTTCCCACTGCCTTCGACCTTCTTAACCGTGTGACACCTTGCTGGACACTTGTATGGAACTCCCAAGCCATCGGACCCACAGCATGGCCTCAAATACATGACTTTCTAGTGTGGGTTTCACTGCTTTTACTGAAACAAACCGAAATATAACTTTAAAAAGCACGGGCAGTCTTTGGCAAGAGCTCCCAGGAATTCCCGCTGGTCTTTCCGCTGGCTTCCAGCCTGGTGGCACAGCCACGTGCAGCCCGGACAGCTCGCCCTGCCACACCTCTCCGCTCTCAACAACATGTTGCCAAGTGGCCAGGACAGAGGCAGGTCAGGAAAATTCAGGAACAAAGGCCAGAAAACAATAACGTCTTGGCTGGATTAGAGGAGAGGGATTGCTCACACTTACCACACCTGAGCCACCTGGAAGTTAAGGATGGAAAGAAGGCAAGGACTTGCCACAAAAGTTATTATTTCACTTGAACATTGGTGTTTGGTAGTAAGATGACCCTTCCAAGAGTAGCAGGATGATCAAGACCCTTCCTCTTCACAGCACAATTGGTTGCACTCAGCAACTTTTTGGAAGGGGTTTTCAAAAAACACCATGACCAATGATACAGATCTCTTTGGAGGGCTGGGGGATATATGTGCTTAAACTATTTATGCCCTTGGAAAACACACTTTGTGCCCCAGGGGACATGAGCTGTAAAAGGGTAGATTATTTGCCATATTAAAGCAAATCCTAGACAAAATAAAACCTCAAAGAAATAAGCGTTGTGTGTCAATGAGTGTCAGTACATCCAGCACTTCTAACAAGTGAAGTGGTGAGACAGAACAGGAATAAATCACTTTGTCTTTGTTTTCTTCCACCAAGCCACAATCAAAGTTGTCAGAAATCAATGTAAAATGATCAGCTGATCATACCCACATGGTGCTTCACCAGCCAGGATGGGACCCACAACTGGGGACGTGCTCTAAGTGATAAACTATAAACGTTACTGTGTGCCTTGATGTTATACAGCAAATTCAGTAATGAGAGCTTAGAAATTACTATCCATCCATCCATCCATCCTTCCATCCACATCCATAATCTGATTCTCATGACCCTTCAAGGCCACCGCAGAACGAGTTAACAAACTGATTTCAGTGTTCAGCTCATGGGCCAGCTTCATCCCAAGTCCAAGTCAAACACAACCTTTGATCGAGGTAAACATCTCAGATTGCAGATGCTCCACCTCAGCCCCGTGAAAGCAATTCCCTTTGGCATATCCTGACAGTGCCCACCACCTCCCAGTGCTCTGGGACACGGAACAGTGCACCACGAATTACCAGCAGCTGGTTCCCCCTTTCCTCCAGTGGAGTACTTACAATACCACCAAGGAACTGTTTAAATGTAAAGTGCTCCCAGACTTTTACCTCCACGTCAAGGGAGGCGATATAAACTGCTCTCTTTGTTGTTGGAAGGAGAGCTCCGACAGTTTGATCTTTATTTATAAAACAGTATTTTGATTATTCGTGAGTCAGGACTTAATACCTGTTCTGACAAAAAGGGAGGACAGACACAAATCCCAGGCTCTGATTTGGCTGGATCAGCTCTCCACAGGTTTGTTTGCACTCAGCCAAGCCAGGTTCTCCCTGTTCCACAGGCAGGAACGTATGGTTTGCACCAGATAAAATAGTGAAACCGATTACTTACTCTCAGCTTGTTTTCTGCTAATGGAGGCTGCTCTTATTAAAAACTTAGAATGCTGTAACTACCCAGGCCCAAATCATCAATTGGCAACACAGCCACTGAGTTACACTGGTACAATTCCTGTCAGTCCCCCCAAAATCAGTGCATGGGAGAGGATAACATCCATCACCCACCATCATACTCTGATTAAATCTCAGCATATAAGCACTCCTTGGGTGCTCAGTCCATCTTCTCCATAGGAAAAAATCGATGCTGTCTCGTGAAAAAAACAGCTTTTTTCTCAAGTTTGGCAGCTGAGACTGCGTGTGTGAAATTTGTGCTCCACTAGAAGTGAAGCCTCTCTCTCACAGCAAACTAAACAAACACATTGGTAAGTTCATGTAAACTTGATCCACGGCAAAGGAGGTGCCAAAAATAACAGGCTCCATCCCAGCCTTGCAGATCTCCCTTTTTACAAGGATGATCTGCACCCAAGTGCTTTGTTCTTCCTCAAGTGCTCTGCCAAATGAGGCTGGATTTTACACTGACATGGACAATTATCCCATAGATCCCATAGGTTTATATACTTAAAACGTTCCTCTCAGGCAACTTCAGGAGCATCCCATGCTTCAGAGGAAGCAGACAGTCCTGAGTGAGACAGACCTCATGCATTCTAAAAAAAACTCAACAACTTGTTTTCCAAAGAGTAGCTTGTGATTTAACAATGGAACTCGCTATTTGAAATTAATTTGGAATACTGATTATTAAAAAATGCAAAACTAAATGCAGAGCACTGATCCTGCATAAACACAGACTGGCTCTTGGGTCAAACTCAAGACTCTTTCCTACAGAGAGCTTTCCTTTCCATTTTTCCTGCCAGACCACGGTTCACCTGGGTCTGCTATAACCTGGAACTCTCTGGAGGACATCTCCACTTGAACCATGCTATTTCTATGCTGCATCCCCCACAAGATTCCCTCTCACTGCACTACAGGTTGCCAGGGAATTTTATTTCAGATTAGCTGCAGTTGAGATGGAAATGCCCAGGGAAATGGATTTAGTATTAACCCACAGCCGTCAAGCAACAGGCTGGGGTGGCACAGACCTCGTGCCCACCTGAAACAGAGGAGCTGCCTCCAGCAGGTACATCCACTCCTTCGGAACATGCATGTCATGGCAGCCCTGGGACAGCACCTCCCCAGCTTCTTCATCCCTTTCCCCACCACACAGGTCACCTCTGGTGCTGGGGGAAAAGGATGGAAAACCTCCCCAGATGGAGATGGGTCCTGCACCAGCAGCTCCGTGAGCACTCAGAGGGGAGAGAAACACCTATGGCCCCCCTAAACATGTGGGTCTGGAGCAGGGGGTAGGGAAAACAATGGGAAGGAGTGAAATTTTAAGCTCAGAGTGCCTGAACTGTGACCACTGAGATCAGACACTCCCTCTCACACAGCAGCCGCCAGTTCTGCAACACTCCCACTGCCGGGTCCTTATTTAGGGGAGAAGGAAGATTTCACTAGTTGCCTTTGCACTTCTGTCAGGTTAAAAAAATCCTAATAACCATGAATTGCATAAAGGCCAAAGCTTGTGGTTAATCAAGCTGAAACAAGCCCAACAAGCTCTTTATTGGTAATGGGGTGAGAAGCAGCAAGGCTCCGTCTACAAAAAGCTACTCGTGGCCACATCCAACTAGAATATGGTCTGACAATACTTTCTTTATGAGCTTCTTTCAGAGCACCAGAAGAACCAGGAATTTAATAAAACAAATGAATCTAGTTCCTGGGGCTCACAAGGAGCTAAACTGTGTTCTGTAGTAAGCAAATTTGGGGCCAGTCAATGGTTTTCAAATTTTGGGGTTTTTTTAACTCCCTGAGCCACTAATGGGGACACAGACACCAAGCATGATGTCTTGAGCAGCTTTCTCCAATCCAGAGCTCAGCATCACATTACACCTCACAGTATGTCACACAGAAATGTTTCTTGGGAACATTTAAACAACTTTCTGAAAACATAAGCCAATGCTGCATCACCCTTTAAATCAGGATGATGTGTTCCCTCTCCCCTCCCTTTCGGTGACAGCAGCCAGTTACTTCACTGCCCAACCATCCCCGAGGCAAACTAATGAAAAACACTGTCACACTGGAGACACAGATAACAGAAAGAACCATCTTCATGGTACTAGTTGAAGGTTTTTCTGACTATATATATATATATATATATATAGACACACACACCCTCAAAAGATTAATGCTGTGCAATACCTGGTGTGTGCTCATATAGATCTGGGAGAGAATTTTACTAATTTCTTTTTTCTTAATTACTTTGCCAAATTTTGCCATACTACATGGCTCTATTATTACTCACAGGATTATATGACATTGGACATAGCTATGAGTACACACACACACACACACACACACATCTTTCCATGCAATGCCTCATTTATGCTGAGGTTTCCTTGCCTTAGCCTTAAATTCCCTTTATTCCCCTTGCATTCTCAGTCCTTTCAGGACCAGTCTGGTGTAAGTCAGCCCAGAAGGACTCCTCACAGTACAACGTTTCCAACAAAGCATCACTTTTTAAGCACTGTAGCAGAAGGCCATTATCCCATGGTAGGATTTTATTCCCTTTCTCTTCAACAAACACACAAACTCCACAAAATGGAAGGGGGCTACGTGTGGGTTAACAAAAAGAGAATAAAGGTGCCATCAGGTCCCCTTTCCTTGCAATTTTTCTGGCCAAGTCATAAGGTGTTTGGTTCTCTTTTGGCACCCATATGCACTCAAATAAATTTCATGACTTCCAAAGGATTTTCTGTGCAAGACAAGGATAAACTCAAGATTCATCTCTGAACTAAAGTGAACAGAGGTCTCAAAGCATGGATGTTTATTTTGATGGCTTTCCAAGACCACAACCATGTCGCTTCACTTTATCCCAGGATATCCCTTCAGCCTCAGAGCTCCCCCTTGTCACTCCAAAACACCAAGTGGGTAAATACAAGGATTTTAACTCAAACAACTGGCACCATTCAGATGTTTGAAGCCCAAGGCCATACCCATGTCCCAGGTGTGCCAGATGGGGCCATTTTCCAATGTAATCTGTTTTTCTTTGCTCGTGCCAACACCACCTCACCCTGGTGCTCTGCAGGGCAGCAGCTGTGGAAGGCTGTTTGGAGGGGGACAAAGAGCTAACACTTTGTAAAAACCAAGAATCAATTTTATTCCTCTTCCCCCTCTTTTAAAAAGGAATATATATATGCATATATATACACACACACATATACTATTAGGCATCTAATAAAACTCTGTATTACAAGAAGAGGAATATGTAAAATGCAGTTCACGCTCCAAGGAATTTTTTTACCCCACTTCCCACTTTACACTGAGCTTGCACAATGAAAATGGAATCGTATTTCCTTCACAGTGCATTTTTATGCACTATTTTTCAGGCTCTCACTGATTTCATGTTATAATACTGAAATATGGCTGCAAGAAAATTTAACTTGTCACAGCAAAACCCTGGGGAGAGGACTGGAGGACTTGCTTTAAAAAACTCAGAAGTTCGAGTGAAGCATCATTTCCAAATCTCTTCAACCTCACATGTATTATGCTGTTACAAGGCATGGTGATACAATGGGATCACTTTCTGATGCCACATGGTCTGTGTTAGCCATAAAGATGCTACAGGAGGAATCGTTCAAAGCTGACACAACCTACACGACAAAAATGCTCCACAGCACTACACTGTGGTTAATCCCTCACCAAGACAATTTCTCCTTGCTAGTAGTCTGCTCTCACATTCAGAAAAACAAGATTATATCCTCAAACACATATTGCTAAATCTTTATAAATAAGTGGATTAAAAAAGGATTGCATTCCCACTCTGCAGGAAATACTGCCAAGCATTAAAGGGTCTACATTAATGCAACTAGAAGTCTCTCCTCTTAGAAGCAAACCCTTCTCTACTGCTCCATGGATGATAAGGTCTCCCAGAAGACCCACACTATTCCCTGGGGTTTTAATTCTGCAGAAGAGATAGGAGATGGTGCCTCATCCTGTGGGGGAGGTTTCTTTACATAGCTGCTAAAAAGCATCAATTAAGGTAAAGAGCTTAGAAGACGTGTGTAATTGGTACATAAATCTGCTCACCCAACCCTGTGTAAAACAACCCAAAAAAAAGTGTGTTTTACTGTGCATATTATGGATGGGGAAGGGAAACCACAGCTCTGTGATGCAACAGATCAGCTTTGTAACTCAAGAAGTGGAGAAACACCAAGAGGTGGTACCAGATCATCCACCACCTCCTACTTCAAAGCAGGTTTGCACGCCTGGGACCTCTCAACATGGGAGTGGACACCGGCCAGTGGCCTTCTTTTCCCCTTTTCTCCCATCCAAAGTTGAGCAAGGCCATAATCAAGATCCCAGTACTTCCAAAGCACTTCCTTTACAGAAGGAAACAAAGTGATTTGAACATTTTCAGAGGGTTGTTTTTTTTTTTCCCCCCCAAAGCTAAAAGGACCCAGTTTTGCCTTTGATTCCTCTGGATTAAAGCTGGTACCTGACTAATATAAGTATACTTTCTCATAGCAAATCAAGAATAATTCCAGAAATTTTATCCTGAAAAGGGGTCAAGTAAAAATCCAAACAACCCCTAACTTTGTGCAGCTTCAGCAGTATCAAAGATGAAGGATTATCTTTGCATTCCCCAGGTCTGCTCTCCTACAACCCACCAGTGCCAGCAATCCACATCACTAAGCACAAGAGACACCCCCAGCTCACAAGGGCATAGGTTAGAGGAATTTAAGGAAAAAGGGGAAAAGAAGAACTGCGCTCAGAAATAATTTGATGTTAAATGGCACAGAGGACACATTTTTTTACAGTCACTCCTGAGGGTTTTAAGGTCTCTTTGTTCCAGCACACTGTTGGAAATCATTTATTTTCTTTCTCAGACTTCTGTTTTTAACCCCTAATTCAGAGAAAGGCCGGAGCCCCACTGAGTGTTTGCCTGCGGCTCCCGGACAGGCACAGCCACGGTGTCCCCCGCTGTGGGGGGAAGGGGGTGACACACAGCTCTGCGGGTGGAGCCGCCGAGTCGCCTCGTTTCCTCCACGGAGTTGGTTTCACCAAGGTCCACTTACAGACACAGTGCAATCCCACTCCCAGGGGTTACATCCAGCCACTTGACAGTCTGCCAAGGGCTGCACATTATTCTCCTTCCGCCTCGACAAGTTTCAGTTCCTCAATGCTCATGAAAGCATCACTGAGAAGACAATAGGGTTAGTGCTGCTGTTTGTTTGCTCCATTTCTGAGAAGACTTCCCGGGAAGAAGCACCACTCAGTCATTGGCTCTCTCACTAAAAGTGTGTTTGAGGCTCCTCGGCTCTTCCGCCTCAATGTTTCAGTGCTCCTTCCTTTTTATTTAAAAAAAAAAAAAAAAAAAAAAAAGATAAGTTGCCTCATTTCCTCTCCATTTATCTTTCATGTTCAGAAGGGCTTGTGACAATATGACACAACTTGAAAGGAAAAAAACAAATCAAAACCACCTTCTTCCAGCGCTGTGTTTGTACAGCAGGGCCACGTGAGCTCCTGGGCTCAGAAAAGCAGCTGGGCAGGTTATTAAGAAGATGAAATTGGTTCCTGAGAGTTTATTTGGAAATGGGTTGGTGAGAGCTCTCCTGCAGCTTTCCAACAACCCTGTGCCTCTCGAGGTCTTCAGCAGAACCTCAATGAATAGACACACCAAAAATGACTTGCTCGTACACCTCAACTTGTGACAACCCGTAACCAGAAGACATTTAAGGCTTGGTTTTACGTCCATGGGGGCAATTCTTTAATTAGTGCATTTAGCAGTTTGCTTTCATCACTCTTGCCTTTGTATGATTGGTTATGGAGCTCTGATTTTATAAGTCTCAGCTCTTCCATCACAGGTCTCCATAAAGGTCTTCCCCTCAATTCAATCTGAGTTCCTGTTGATGTGGACGCTGATATATCCTCTCTTTCTGGAGAAGAATATAGTCCTCTGCTTTCTGTCCATATCAAAACTTAAACTCTTCATCTTTCTGGGTTTTGCAAAATGCACCAAGAACAAACCAGCCCTAAGAATGCAACGTGCAAGAGCTGATATGAATAAAACAAAACAGCTTTTGCGTGATAGGAGTTTTATCTGGCAAATTTATGTCTATGGGATTTCATTTTCAATTTGGGAATGAAGAAGTAATCACTAGTGATGCAATTTTAAACATATTTAGCTCCTGTCTACTCAGTGGCTCTTAGAGCAGAGGTTAAAGCAGAGTGTATGAAATGGTCTGGTTTTTGCTGCAGCCTCTGCAGGGCTGCTCTGCAAAACTTTGCCGTGAGCCCATGGAAGTGTCCAATATCCACGTCCTGCCATTAACACAGCAAAGCTCATTTGGAGTCTCATCCAAATCTGAATCCCTCTGAAGGCTGCCTGCATTTCCTCACTACAACTACATTTCACGCCATGTTTGCATTCTTTGAGGGTGGCTTAAAGTCAGCCTGTAGCTTCCTGAGAAATAAATGCAGGGAAAACCACATAAATCCATCTTCTATCTCCATTTGGGCTGATGGGCTTCACCAGCCTGATGAAATGAGGCGTGAGCCCAGAATTTGTACAAAATATTTTCCCCCCTAACAGCATCCAGTGTAGCTTCAAAACACCCTCAAGAGCTTTTGAATCCACAATAACCTTTCAGAGACTTTTTTACCCCTTATTATTACTTCTAAAGACCTTTGCTATACATACACGGTGCATCTCTTCTGATGAGATGCTACTTAGGCCACATGCTACTCATGCAACAGCAAAACTTTCTGGTACCCTGGGACACTATTTCTTTGTTATTTACCCTTTCAAGCATCTCTGAGCCAACAGTTTCACCAACAGTTTCACCACAGGTTTTGCATAAGCCCAGCAGCTTCACACGAACTGTCAGGCTCTTGGTTAATGAAAAAGCAGAGCAGTGGAAAGGATGACAGAACAAGAACAGGCCAGGCATTCTGGAAAACTGTACTCACAAACACCACCAGTATAATTCATGGGTCGTCTTTAATTTTCAGTGAGAAACCTTGGAGAGACAGTGTTGAAAAAGAGCATCTTATGGTCTCTGCTCTACTCTGAGCTCTACTAGTAGAGATGGACCACACCTACAAAACCAAATCAGTCAGGTTGAACCTTCTGGCTCCAAAAGTTTGGGTCTAAATGGAGTCACAGCTTTTTCTTTGCAAGTCTCAGAAATTCCGAGGTCAGGACAACAAAAGCCAGAGCTCACCTTCAACCCCTGCTTTCCAATACTGCTTGCTGGCACGTCCTCTGAGGGACACAGGCCTTGGCCAAGAGCCACAAACCCCACAGTCCAGGAGATGATAGCCTCCTTACAACCTCTTTAGAACCAGTAATGAGGGTTATGTCCTTGTGCTGTAATTACTTCCCTTTCAGAAGTACCTCTGGCACTAAGAGCACACACTGAAGATTAAAAGGCGCTTCTGAAAATTACGTTTGCTGCCACCACTGTGAGGCAACTTCTGGTGTTTGCAGAACTGCTGGATGCCAACCCCCAGCACCAGGTGGGTGCTCAGCACCTCTGAAGCCAAGCTGGAAGTCTGAATGCCAACAGAAATTCTAACCATTACCAGTTTTGTTTGGATGTATTAAAAATATCTGCTTAGTGTGCTTCAGAAGAACCTGCTGCGAGAAAAATACGACAGCATCAGATCTTATCTCATTCAAGAACAACAAGTACAGAGCCATGGGAAGAAAGTCAGAGGAGCTAATGCAGCCCTGGCTTCCAGATTGAGCAGATACCCTGACATGCTTTTCAAACTCTTGATTTCCAAGGGTTCCTCTAATTTGTAAAATACTGTGTCTTGAAACTGAAAGAAAACACAGAAGTATAGTCAAGAAACAGATAAGATACACTAGCCAGCAAACGTTGTGTGCTGTTTAAAAAAAAATATTTAAATAAAAATAAATGTCTATTAAATGCATGAGACCCAGTTTTCTTGCAAATCTGCTCTGGAAAACTCCTTTTCTAAACACAGTCTTCACTTGTCTACTGTATATAAATTGCATATCTTCTGATTAACATATTGTTCAGTCTGGAATAATTACACATCAGAGAGATGCCTAATAAGCTCATCTTTAAACTCCGCAGAACTGAAAAAAGATCCCAAGCATGTTTTATGAATATAGAATGGCATCAGCTGACAGATACATAGTAAAGTCCATATTATTGTGGTTGCAACCCCGAACCACATGAATGAATGTTATGGGTTTGCCTTTGCATTATTCAAGATGATGGGACTTCTGAAGGAAAGCAAGAGCGTGTTCCAGAATTGTGAGACTTCACTGTGAGGATAAAAGAAAAATAGCCACACAGTGTGGTAAAGAAAATGCAGAATACAGGCAAAACTGCATTTTATCAGCAGCGTGCACTTCACTGGAAGACTCCATAAGGTTTTCAGAATCAAACAGCTGCTACGAGAAGCAACAATGAATAGAAACACTTGGATTTACAACTATAATTGACAAAGAAATATTTTCAGTTACCATAGCCATATTGTTTTAGGCTTACATCAGACAAAAGCTATTCCAACAGGAAAACCTGTCTTAGCCAACAGCTGGAAAACTAATAGCCTGATTCTGGAAGGAAAGGGGACTTATGACTTTTTACAGATGTCTCCATTCTCATCATCCAAAAAGAAGCTAAAACTATGAATAGAGAGATGGGCCCCATCTGAAATACAGCTTTCACATCCTCCCAATGCTGTGCACACTCGCTCCCCTGGCACCGGTTCAGCCTGCACATAACGGCCACAGAAACTCCACGTTCTGTGCGCCATCCCCAAATTCAGCTGCATTCTGGGTCAGCCTCCTAGAAACCCACTCATCCCTTCCAACAGCAGAACTCCAGACCCTGAGCCATTTATTTCAAAAACAACTTTTGCAGATGGTAACAATAAACCCCAGGCAGTGCTCACCTGCACCGTTCAGCGCCAACACCCAGCGAGACCCAGGTTTAGGAGCACCCCTAAGCGTGAATTCAGTTTATGGCCACAAAAGTAACACCTGCCAAGGCTCAGTGCTACAGAAAAGAGCACGGCAACCTTTCAGTTGACCAAACTTCCTGCTGCCTGAGTATTTAAGGCACGCAAAGGAAAAGCCGTGTGGCAAGATGAGTAACCACCGAAACCACAAGCTCTTGCACCCGATTACCACGGAGTGTTTTCTACTTCTACCAACACTCTGGGTTTGGATGTTTGTTTACGTTGGTAACCCCCTTGTCTCCCGGTGTGGTATAAGCTTTAGTCACCCCCTTTCTGGTACAAGATGTGCTGAGCAGCTTCATGTTTCTTCCAAGCGTGAGGGAAGTTGGTGATAAACTGCGATAGGGGCCTTCCTCCTTCATTCCCTTCGAACTCAGCTTCTTCCCCCAACACCCCAGTGCTGCTTCAGTTTAGAATTGGTCACCACGACTTGGACGCAGTTCCCAAGGGATTATTGTGAACACATCAAGCCCTTAATGCCCAACCTCCAAAGTCTTCTACAGAAGCTTCTTTTGTCGCAGATCTCGGAAGTGTTTCACACCACACGGAGCCTCCAGTTTGTTCTGGGCACTCTCCCTCCCCACAGCTTACCTTTGGTTCGGTAGGACATCACAGAACCATAGAATCATAAAGGTTGGAAAAGGTCTCCAAAATCATTGAGCCCACCCTGTGCCCGATGCCCATCCTGACCCCCAGCCCAGAGCACTGAGTGCCACATCCCGGCCTTCCTTGGACACCTCCAGGGATGGGGACTCCACCATCTCCCTGAGCAGTCCCTTCCAATGTCTGACCACCCTTTCCCCGATTTTCAACCTGAACCTCGCCTAGTGCAGCTTGAGGCCATTTTCTCTTGTCCTGTCAAAAGGACAGCTTTGTTCAAGTGGAAGTGTCCAAGGGCAGGTTGGACGGGGTTTGGAGCACCCTGGGATAGTGGAAGGTGTCCCTGCCCATGGCAGGGGTGGGACTGGATGAGCTTTGAGGTCCCTTCCCACCCACACCATTATATGACTCTGATCTTTCCCAAAAGCACCACAAAACCCACCATCAGCTTAGACCAGCTGACAGTCTGGAAGATGTTGGGGCTCCTCCTTGCAGACACATCAAATGCAACCCTGACATCCGGACACCCCCCCTCCAGCCACGCTCACAAACCGTCACTAACCTCAAACACCCCTGGTTTCAGTAGTTTTGCTGCTGCTTCCCGGGCTCAGAGCAAAGACTGATGGAGCACAAGCAGCAGTGGTTAAAGCTACTTTTTTTTTTACAATCACACCTAAAAATATCATCTTCTACTCAACTTCTTCTCAAAGTTTGTGGCACAGTGAGCTGGAAATGACAGAGAATTGATATATATTTAAAAGCAGGTAAATACCACCCCAAAGAACCAGATCCAGTCTCTGTGTCTGCTCCAAAATGCGAAGCCGGGTAAAACGTGTGTCACTCATGGGAGAAGCTCCCAGATGGCTCCTGACACCTTCTTTTCTGATGTAAAGAAGTGCTGGGTGCTTGCAGACACAACAGAGCACAGCCAGAGCCCCCTGGAAATTTGAGGAGAGCACTAAAACGGTCAGTTCCCTGAAAAATTAAGTACTAGGTTTGTCAAGCTCCAGATTAACAGCCGTAAGTCCTCATGCATGAAAGCAAACACCACCACCTCTCCCAGTATCTCAGCAGGAAGATCAGCCGAGTGGTGCCTGCACGGCGCTTTGTAGCTTGGCAGGTGCACAGGAAATCTCAGAAGGAAAGAAAAAAACCCAAACAACAAATCTGGGGCTTCCTACTGAATGAAGCCAACAGAAAATATACATAAGAGCTGCCTTTCCAACCTGGTGGAGACATTGGTGATGAGTTCAGGGCTCCAGATCCATGAACCTTCTCAGCTCACACATAAGCTCATAGGGTACTAACTCGTGTTTCCTTTGCCTACAGGGGTGAACAGCTGCTGGCAGCTGTGGGCTTTGCAGCTATTTTCTAGCCTGCACAGAGGGCAAACACGGACACAACAAGGTTAAGTTCAGCAGGTGAACATGGGCAGTGCTTAGAAACCATTCCCGCTTGCCTTCAGTTTCCCTTATTCCACCTCCATGGCCCACAACCCCTTCCCTCCTCTTGCAGGATATGCCTGAGCTGCTCAACAGAACATCCAAAGAGAGGAAAAACATGTTTTCTTGAGCTTAATTCACACCAAAAAAAAAAAAAAGGCATCCATTTTTTCATTTTTGCTGCAGTTTTCTCAAAATGGCAACTTGAGGCAGACACTCGGCATGGAAACTTCAGTCTGGACAGCTGAAGGCTGGCAAAGCTTCATCTGCAATTGCAAACTGTGGAAAGTGTCTGGCAGACTAAAGTACAGTGATAATTGCTTTACAGAATACCCCTAAAGAGCAAAAAAAAACCTTTTTTCCTTTCTTTTGCACAGACCTTGCCATTAAATCTCTGCCTGGGGATGATGAAAGCTTGCCTTTCCTCTACTGTGACCACTACAATATGTGGAATATCAAATGAAAACAAGTTAAGAGTTCTCTGTATCACGTCCTATAAAAGCAAGCTGGTCTTCAGACAACATTCACCCAAGGTATTTGACATCCCCAAGGCTGCTTCAAGAATAAGCTCTTCAGTCGTCGACGTCACGACAAAGCCCTGCAGAGAATCCCAGCACAAGCAGCAACTGTGGTTTCATGCAGAGGAAGGAAACATCACGTGAAGCTTTAAAAACCCCTTCCTGAGACAAGAGATGAGAGGGGCTGAAGAAGAGGGGTAAGATGGATGCTAAGGGGTGGGATGGTGGTGGCATCTTTTGTAAGTTTGAAGCAACGATACCCACGTATCTCTGAAAAGAGCAAGGAAAAGCTCCTTGGCACGCAGCAAGATTCCACATATGGCCCATAAGGATGATTTTTTTAGCTGGAATCCCGAGCATACAGAACTAAAAACCAGTAGTAAATCCAGGAAGGCATTACTCCAGTGACTGGCCCATGCCAGGAACTGAGCAGGGATCTGGTGTGCATGGACAGAGACAGCTTTCAAGCCCCTCAAAACCTGCAGCTCCCCTCACCTGGAACATAAACCTTCAGGGGAAATCCCAGATGTTTTTATAATATAAAGAAGCTGTAGGCACGTTTTTCCTAAGGTTGGATGTGAAAGCATTTAATGACAGGCCGAGAGAGCTGGGATTGTTTAGCCTGGAGAAGAGAAGGCTTCAGGGAGACCTTATTGCAGGAGAGGAAGGAGAGGGCAGACAGTGATAGGACAAGGGGGATCAATTTTGAATGGACAGAGGGCAAGGTTAGATCACATGTTAGGAAGAAATTCTTTACTCAGACAGTAGCAAAGCAATAGAAGAGGTTTCCCAGAGAGGTTGTGGCTGCCCCATCCCTGGAAGTGTCCAAGGCCAGGTTGGACGGGGCTTGGAGCAACCTGGGCTAATGGGAGGTGTCCCTGCCCATGGCAGGGGATGGCACTGGATGGGCTTTAATGTCCCTTCCAACCCCAAATGCGCTGTGATTCTATGACTCTGTAATCACGAGTGCTGAAAGGTCCAGCTGGTCCCTGGCACATCCCTCACTCATTAAGCGTGCCTGGCTGGGACCCACCAGCACAGGGCAGCTGGAGCTGCTGCAGAGGCCTGGCCCCACGCTGAGGTTTGGCCCCGGCTGCTTCTCCTGGGCCTGGCACAGCCTGGTCCCGTGCCTTTGTTTCTCTGGACCTCGGCTTTATCTTTGCATGTTTTTCCTGCTTAAACAGAAAACAACCAAGTACAAGGATTGCTTTACCCTGTTTGTACCACGAACACCCTTTGTGAGTGCCAACACGTCCACCAGACAACAGCCAACGTGAAATTCAGGCGTAAATGACGTTTTCTGTGCACTGCCTGTTGGAAGCACAATACAGAAAGGACCTGGAAAAACAGCAGCATTTTTGGGAGCTGTGAATGGATTGTCTTACACCAATACCAGTGATCTCCTTACAAGTCCACTATGATTTGAAAAAGCAGCACCAGTGCTGACGTGGGCGGCTTTTCTCGGCAGAAACTGGTAACGGGGAGGAGGCACCACATTCACTGTTCCAGCAGTAAAAAAAAACAACCTGAAGATCAGCTGGCACGCTCACTTTGCATAAATCCTAAAAGAAGAATTTATTCTGAAGGACAGACCATGGCTTGCTCCTGGGAACACACGGGAAGCAGGGAGCAAGCCAGAAACCTGCTCCTCTCTTCCACCGAGGAGCGAGATTGCTGCACCCATCACTGCAACTGTCCCAGCCTCGGGCAGGGCGGTGCCAGGCGTGCTTTGAGCAGTGCCAAAGGAGCACACGCTGCTCTGACCTACAGGGCTGGCACAGCACCATCTGAGACGCCAGAGCGTGACCACACACCTGCAGCAAGCGTACCAACCGCCGCGGTCGTGCTCCGACAGCTCACGTGGTGCCTCCCTCCATCCATATCCCAAAACACTGCCAGGGACACAGCTGGCTGGTCAGGCCCCGAACAGGGACTGCACAGAAACACTGAACGTGTCACCGGCAACATGGGTGTCACCCTCTGTAGCACCTGCCCACTCCTTAGGAACCACGCTGCTCAGGGCACAGCAGCACAGGATAGAATCAACCTCACCACCACCAACGTCAAGAAGTTATTTTTGATCACTGCTTCTGCACTAGAAGATTTATTTGGAAAATAATCACCCTACTCCTGATTTCATTTTATTTCCTAGAGGAATTTCAACATACAAAATCAATCTACATGATTTTGAAAACTCTATTGCTTTTAACTTCTTGCTCATCTAACCAGAACAACCCAAGAGTCAGCGTCACTTCTGTTTTCTACTTCCTGCTACTTAGCTTTAAAAAAAAAGTAATAAAAAAGATTCAATAACTAAATAACAGTAACACTGTAATGACCTAAATATTTAAGCTTAAAGCTTCAGTACTTCCCAAAGTGTAAGAGCAACTGCTCATGTCAGACCTGTTAACTCCTCACAGATGCATGAAGATTAAAGGCTTATTATTTCAAGAATTAACACTTAATTTAATACCTACAGAAACTAATTCACCAAAATCTGAGCCTATACATACCAAGATAAGCATTAGTACAGAATCAGCAGCAAACTTTTTTTATATGTAAGACTAGTAAAACGATACAGGATAAAGTTTTTAGGAGACCCAAGCAGGCAAACCCTTTCTTCACACAAGTTTGAGCCATTTGCACAAGCTTTAATCTTGCTTTGATCTAAGAGCTAGCCTCTTTTTTCATTACTGTCCTTTAACCACAAAAGAAAGGAAAATGCCTGCATGCATGTTCCAAAACCTGAAACAGTTTGAATTGTTCCGTGAGTGTGAAGAGAAGAGCATGTTTATTCCATGCAAAGGAAGAAAGCTCTACTTTAAAAGCCCATTCCTTAAGGATATCATCCTTCCCCACCCAGACACTGGCTTTGCAGCTGCCACTGCCCAAAGGCACCACCACCACCAAAGCTGCTTTCATCACCCCAGTGCTTGCGTCTTCTCCCTTTAATATCCACAAAATCTCTATCAGATGCAAAGATTGTCTTATAATTTGTGGCCAAGCTGCATTAATTTAAGAACAATCAGTCTTCAAGATTTTGAAAAATATCAAGTACAGAAGTGCAGCAGGCTCCACACTTACAGTGTGCCTCTCAAATACACATTTTTTGGCAAAGATGAGCCTATTTCTCACTTTTTCTATTGAGAAGAAGCTTCTTGCGCTGATACCTGTGCCCAATTCAACATTGTATGTGGTTCCTTCTACAGAAACAGCAGAAAACTATGAAAAACGCCACATCTTCCCCTATCCCTGGTGGTTTCCCTTCCCTCACACAACCCAAAAAGAGATTTTCTTTAGCAGAAAAGAGGCCACCTGTCAGTTTTCAAACCCAGTGATGCAGCACATCATCTTTAAAGGTTAGTTCTTGTATGGAGCTTGCTTTGGTTGGAGCTTGGTTTGGTTTGGAGCTTGCAATGATCCTGCTGAACAGGCAGGGAGAATAATCCAACTTCCCACATGCTCTGGTAGAAGGCAGAGATGGGATACAAAATGGGTAACTGGGATTTCTGGGTTTAGGAAAACCTCAAGCCATTTACAGAAGGTAAATGGGAGGAGATCACAGACAACTAACAAAGTGAAGAACAAAATCTCCTCCTGCTTCGATCAGGGAAACTCTTGGCCGTGCCGGTTGCAAGACAGCGTGGCTGTAAACTTCCAAAATTGTTCGTGGTGCTTTTGAGGGGAGTTAATAAATGGGACTATATGAGAAATGGAAGCTGGACAGAGAAGGTATATCCTGCCTTAATCTCCCAAAGCTGAAATTGGGAAGTTACCAAGGACATTAAATTCTGTTCAAGTTGGGTGGCAAGTATCTTTCCCATCAATCACATCTCTGGATGCCTTTTGCTTGCATTCAGTTGAAACCTAGGAGAAAGTGACCAGCCCCCTGAATTAAAGACTCTAAAAACCCAAGAGAAGCTCCATCTCCTCTCCAGCACAGGCTGGCACCATTTATCAAAACTATGGGATGAAAATGTGCCCCGGCTCCAACAGCAACAAGCTCACTGAGCACTAAAACTTCCGAGAAAACAAGTAAAGCCAAAAGGATTTTCCTTCAAAATCTCATTTCTTAAGGTCTTCAAGAACTTGGAAGCTTTGCAAGGTGCATAGAATAGAATTTCATATACTTATTGAACTTCAAATTTCCTATGAGTTTTACTTCACTTCTTCATTCTGTGGGTTTTTATGCCTGTTTGGATTGGACTGGATGGTACTATCATGAATTCTGGATTCAATACACGTTTGTAAAAGAAAATCCTGCTCTGCCACTTCCATAGATTTTTGGAGTCGCAGATAAATCCCATCAGCTTCTACCATAAACCCCAGAACAGGAAAAGGAAAAGCAGCCTCAAAGGGTAAGTCCAGAGAGACAGCACACTCACAGAATGGACATTAAAGGTCATCTTGTTCCAGCCCCTGCCATGGGCAGGGACACCTCCCACTAGCCCAGGTTGCTCCAAGCCCCGTCCAACCTGGCCTTGGACACTTCCAGGGATGGGGCACTCCTGCTCCGTGTGATGCTGCAGCCACACTCACCAGTGGAAAACAGACAGGATTTCCCAAACACAGCACAGCTCAGCTTGTAACAGGCTGGGAGCAAAGGCAGTAAGTGCAGCCAGACTTAACAAAATACACTTGCAGTCTCACCCCAAATTAAAACCAGAAGGATATGCGACACTTGAAAGCAGAAAATCCAACATCCAGCCTGAGTGCCTGTCCAGAAAAAGGCCAACTTTTCCACAATTAATTCCAAGTCATTCTTCCATTCTCCAGCACCCCCACTCAGAGCTATGTGAACACTGTCTGAGAATGTCACTCTAGAGCTCTGTCAGGCACTCGGAGTATCTCCCTCCGAGTCAGGGGGACTTATCTCCATACAGCCTTTATTCAGATGGTTTCCTGTAAGGCCAGCAACCCATTTCCTCATCTTGTCTTTCAAGTAAAGGATAAACCAGGCTCCTCTTCAGTCTCTAAACCATGACAGAATATGAGAAGTCTCTCTGCTTTTTCAAGTAAGCTGCACCTTGTAGGAACACACCTACAGTGTTTTATCACCGTACAAAAAACCCCCTGTCTTAATTAATACCACACTGACATTCACCGGCAAAACAAATGGCTAGAAAGAAATTTCATACAGACATTAAGTAATAGCTTCCACTGTCAACTGAGAAGAAGAATGGCTGGAACTTCTGCTTCGAGGAGCATCCTAAACAATGAGGGAACCCACCAGGTGCATCCCTGGGTGCCGCAGGGTCGCAGTGCTGTCACTGTGCCCCTTGGCTGGGCTGTCCCATCTGCCTGGGTGAGGAAAGAGAGGGAAAACAGGGAAGGAAGAAAGAAAAACTGCATTTAAACAAACAAATCAAAAGCCAATGACTGCAAAGCCTCATTCTCTGCACGGCTTTATGTTTGTAGAAATGGGTGGGTGGGATATGGTCAAGCACGCTGAGCACCTTTAATAAAAAAAAAACCTTCAGAGAAGTTCCCTTTTTTGTACACTGGACTCTTTTGAAGATGCACCTGCTGAAATTACTGGTGTTGGGTGCTTGAAATCTCTCCACTTCTCCAAATTTAAAAAAGATTTGTTCCCCACACACCACACGTGACAGGGCAGAGCTGGGTCCCCCCCTACTGCTGCTGACATTGCAGAAATGGAAGATCATCAAGACTTCAGGGCATTTCCACCTTCTGCCTGCTGTCAGAATCCACTTCCGTGATTGTTCCTTTTCTAATATTAGAGAACCAAAGCAAAACATTTCCATCAGCAATGTTGAAACCTCCAGCACAATCTCTCAGAGCACACTAAGCTGCTTTAACAGGCACTTCCACCTTATTCCCCAATTTCACGAGCGCACTCCGAGTCCGTAACTCCCCTCTCCCACCCTGGACCGCTCCCTGTTGGGTGTAGCACTTATTAGGCATCATTAGATGCCTAATTCACCCAATGAACACCTCCCATCATATGTTCAGCCCACGCCTCATCAAACTGAAAGCAGGAATTTTTATAACAAACTTTCCACATGAACAACTCCCAGTCTCCTAATTATTCCTGCCACACTTTAAACTCCAGTTCACTCATATCCTTAATAATCCCCGTGTCGTCCCCCAAAGCCCCCCCAAAGAAGGATTATCTCTGCCACAAGTCCTTGTTTTCAAGACCTCAGTCCAAAAACCTAAAGGAATTACTATAAAATTTTCTTTTCATTTCAGAGGGCTTTAAATCATTTTACTGCTTACAATGTGTGTATATTCAAAATATCTTACGGATCTTAAATAAATGGAAAAACGTATTTTTCCATAGGTATGGTTAGAAAAACAGGCTCACGCTGCACAGCACAGAAGATACCTCTGAAACTAAGGTTTCAGGACCAGTAATGCTGCAGTGCATGTGGTCTGGCTTTCTGCCCCACTCCTCCTTGCTGGCACTACGTGGCCTCCCACTCTCCCCTAAACATCCCCCACCCACCTTCTCCCCGTGGACACAAACTGTCCCCGGCACTCACAGGAATCCCTGCTGACTCATTTTTCCATTATTGTACTGTGACAGTAATGTCCTTCAGGTGGGAGTAACAAATATCGAGTGCTGACATTTTATACACAATTTCATCCCACAACAGTGACCAATTTTCACTCACGTCTACTCAAAAAAGACAAAATATGCTGTGGCGGCTTGCAAAGTGAGATATAAATATATACAGTTTCTTAATTTTCTGACTATAAAAATTGTTTCGCAAAGCATTTCCATCCCCAAGTAAGTCCTCAGGCAGTTGATCCAGACTCCACAGGGATGATTCCTGCCCTTGCCATTCCAAGCACAGCCTCACACATACCGCCCTGCAAAGTCCTCTTGAAAAAAAATCACACATTGGCATCGTATATTCTCTTCTCAGGCACTGTTTGCTGCAGAAACACACATCATCAGGTCAATAAGTGTATTTGCTGACTTTCAGGTCATGATCTTACCCAAGGTATTTCCCCAGCTCTCAATGCTTTGCAGTTTGACTGGTTCACTCCTACCATTTCTTCCTTAGGAGCACAGAAGCGGAAAGTAGTTTTAGGTGGAAATCACAGCCTTCGGTTTCAGCAACAGAGACGCCGCGTAGGATGCCTTCCTGATTTTTCTCTGGGATTCATTTCTCCAACTGGTCTGACAAGGCTCCAACTTACTCACCCACGGGGAACCAAGAGCCAGCAAAGTGTCTCCCAGGCTCTCCCTGGGGGTGCCCGTGCTGAGGGCCAGGTTCTTGATGGCTTATACAGACACCTATTTGAATGGGTTTACATATTTTAACATCATTTTACATATCGTATGATTTCTGTCCTCGTTTGCTTTTCCTCCCATCCCTCAAAGACTTTTGGAACTTTGAGAACCTGCAGCACTGTACCATATCACAGAATCATGGAATCATGGAATATCCTGAGTTGGAGGAGACCCACAGGGGTCATCGAGTCCAGCTCAAGGCCCCGCACAGGACATCCACCCCTTTACCCCTCAGCCCCTCATTTCCATTCATTACATTGTGTTTTAGCTTAAATGTTGTCTAAATGAGCTACCAGGCTTTACAACACACTTCATTTCAGGCAAATTAAATTACCATTAGAGCAACAAGAAATTCAATTACACCATCATGACAACCACCATGGACTAGACCAAACTCTCATTTGAAGTAATACTCAGGATTTCCTGTCTTGAGGCTACTGATATTTGGGCCAGCATCCCAAAATGCACGAAGTTTGGAGAGTGTTGCTGGCTGTTGTCTCTTGAGTAGGGTTTGTGAGGCACATCCTTGGGCTTGTTGTCTCACAATCTCCCTCCCGAGCACTATGGACTGACAAAAAGCAGGTCCCTCCCTTCCCTTTTTACTGAGGACACCCCTGCATCATCTTCGCAGGAAAAGAACCCCAAAAGCTCTCACCCCGCCACAAAAACACACCTAAGCTTTACAAGGCCAGCTAAAAAACGTGCTGCTTATTCAGCCTACAGCCTTAGTGCTTCAGCCTGCTTCCTGTTCCACCAAGGGCAGCTCAGCCCAGCTCACTCTGCACATACCAAAAATACACCAAAGAGTGTCAGACAGATAAGGAAGGTCTGAGTCTTAAGAGACTCCAGCCTCAGCATCAGCAGTAGGTTTGGTGAGCTGGCTGCATTGCACTCCGTTTCGATTTAAGATGCTCTTCCTGATTCCTTTTCCTTCTTGGAAGTGCTAATTCACAGACAGGCTCTGTACAAAGTGCCTCATTAATTATTTTTCCAAGCAGGAGCTTAGAGCAGGGGATCCTCACTTAAAACTAAGAACAGCAGACAGGCCAGGGGACGAGCACAGTGCTTTAATTCCTTTTTCCACAGTGATTTGGCTTTATCTCTTGCCTGTGCAGAGATATGACAGGCAAACCAGAGCTGCACAGCTCCCATCGTGGCAAAGGCCCCCTCCCTGTGAGCTGAGGGAAGTCTCAGACGCACGCCCAGCCCCGCTTCACACGTAGGGATTTCCCAACCCTCCAGCACGAGCTCCCAGTTCTAATTCTAGATGATGTCCAGGGCAAGGACCTGCACGGTTTCCTCTTGCACAGCTGTGAAGAAGCAACAAGCTCCCTTAATTTCCAGGTATTTTTTTTTTTGCAGTAAATAATCATGAGCCTTTTCAGGCGCTCACAACTCAGGGACCAGAAACTTCAAATGCTGAACTATGGAAATGCAATTTTGGCTGCAGCATAGGGATGAGTGTAAAGGAAAATAGAAATCCATGGGGATTGCACCCTCATGGCTCTGATGGGACTTAAAACCACCTTCAACCAGGCAGGAAAAAATGACAATACTGAGAGGGCACCATAGAAAAATCTCTGTACGTGAGGCTGGTAGCTTCGCTGACTGCTTTTTGGGTGGAAACCATTTAATAACTGGACACCTTTCTGACTATGGGAATCTCTTGAAAGATCCACTGTGATTTCAAAAGAGTCCTGACAGAGGAGCAGTTCAACATTTGCACTCCCTCTACACGACAAAAAAATCCCGGAGCAACAGAATCCAAGGACAAGCTGGGCTGCAAGCACCACCCAGGAGTCACCCTCCGATCTGAATCCACGGAGTTTGATCTCCCAGTCCGCAACAGAGAGGACTCTGCAGGCTCCACATGCATAATACATGAAGTGCTGGAACTGGGCTTCCTTTTCTCATGCAAACTTTTACTTCACTTGTAAACCTCCAGCCTTAAAATTTGCTTTGTAAATACTCTACCTGCTGCCTTACCGATAAGCAGCACAGGCAAGATTAAGATGTATTTCATATTTAAATACTCAAGTAACAAAAATATCCCCTAAAATACTGATTTATGCTCTTTTCCTTCATAGTTTAGTAGCCATAAGCATAATTCAAAGTCGGGTTTTGTTTGCTTTCTCTTTCCTAAGATCTTAATGGGATAAAGGAATGTCCTTACACAATCTGGACAGTTTACCTAAATACTCACCTACAGTGTTCCCACTGCCTGGAGCGAGCTTGGCAAAACTTCAGGCCACATGAATCACAGAATTCCAGAATATGCCGAGTTGGAAGGGACCCACAAGGATCACGGAGTCCAACTCTCAGCCTCGCACAGGACACCCCAAGAGTCATACCATGTGCCTGAGAGCGTACGGTCAGGATCTGATTTACCCCGGCAAACCCTGGTGCCGTGGGAGCTGCCGGCGC
Organism: Cephalopterus ornatus; assembly: GCA_013396775.1. Lineage (NCBI taxonomy): Eukaryota > Metazoa > Chordata > Aves > Passeriformes > Cotingidae > Cephalopterus > Cephalopterus ornatus. The sequence goes on along the minus strand of VZRE01001153.1, from coordinate 70,700 downwards.
TGGGGGATCGGGATCTGATTTACCCTGGCAAACTCTGGTGCCGTGGGAGTTGCCGGCGCTGGGGGATCGGGATCTGCTGTCACACGGGCAGATTCAGCCGCATCGCTCCCAGGCTCCCCGAAGTTTTTACCGTCTACTTACGCTCCCTCAGCGGGAATTTTCAGTGCATCGCCGCTTAAGGAAGCGCTCCTAACTCCACCAGACTCTGGGAGCCAGCGCAAACCCCGCCGTGCCCGGAGCGGTGGCCCGAGCGCTGCCCGGCGCGT
>VZRE01001153.1:38526-70294 GCA_013396775.1 Cephalopterus ornatus | reverse complement strand
CGGCCCGGCCGCACCGCCCCCTCCGCCGGCACCGCCCCGCGCCCCGCCCGGCCCCCGCACACCCTGCGAAGTTTCCACAGAGAGGCCGCTTGAAACACCCGGCAACGCTTAAGGGCGGGTTGTCCAGAGAAGCTGTGCCTGCCCCATCCCTGGAAGTGTCCAAGGCCAGGTGGGACCGGGCTTGGAGCAACCTGGGATAGTGGAAGGGTGTCCCCCTGCCCGTGGCAGGGGGCTTGGAATTGGATGGTCTTTAAGATCCCTTCCAACCCAAACCATTCTGGGATTCTAAGCTGAGGATGCTTGGAATGATTTTAATTTGTAAAGAAAACTAATTGCTTGGTAAGTCTTCATTAACAAAGCTCATGGGATGCAGAGAGAGCACACAAGTCAACCGCTCGCTGCCTATTCCGACACAAAAGCTGGGATGCACCACACGGAGAGAATATGGAGTTACAAAGTGGTTTGTGTTTGAGGTTATTTCCAGAGGATGCATGACTGTATTGGTTGTGCTCCGGATGGGGCTTGGAGCAACCTGAGCTAGTGGAAAGTGTCCCTGCCCATGGCAGGGGGTGGCACTGGATGAGCTTTAAGGTGCCTTCAAACCCAAACTGTTCCATGACTCATGACTCAGACTTCAGGGCCGTATCTGCCCACTCTTACCTGGAATGCTGGATGTTGCCACTGAATACACAATTCCAAGATGAAGGGTAAACATGCGCAAGCAGACACTAAAATACACATCAGTAAATACTGCTGCATGATTGAGCCAACTTCCTAAAACATGCAAGAGCACCAGTGTGCAGATCCTCACACAGGACAGCACAGAACAGATACCCAAATTTCTCTGCCTCTGAATTATAATTTCAGTGATGCTTTGGACCGGCTGTGACTTTTTAAGGTATAATCTTCTGTTCTGCTGTTTTTATAGTGCTAATCCAACGATGGGCAGGGTGCCACGGTTATTGTGCCTCATATGTTTTGCATGGAGTTGATGAGCTGCAATGAATAAGGATGGTGATGACACACTGGAGCTTCACAGTGACGGGAAGTTATGCATTTTAGCTTTAAACACTTTTCATTCAGCCTGTGCACGTCTGTCACTGGCTGTGAAATTGCTTCAGCAGAGTTAAGTTGTGCTTACGTGGGTTGTGGGGTAGGTACGTTTAGTGCTTTGCCACTCGGTTGATCACAGGATGGGTAAAAATTTTGGGGATGAATCTTTTTAAACCATCACTAAACTTGATCAGGTTTGAAGAATTGAAGACGATATGTAACATCAAGTTCAGTGTTCTGCTAAAGAGCCTCCTTCCTCCCGAAACCTACGCTCTCTGGGCACACGATCGTTGTATCGAAGAGTAATGGAGCGATTAAGCAATCACTTAATTACCTTGAGGAGACCAGGGTCACCCAGAGCACCCCTGAAACAGTGTCTCACAAGCCTATAGATCTCTCAGCTGAGATATAACACTCAATCCACAGCACTTCCAGAGGTCACATGTGAATCAGGCTCTGCTATGGATGTATTTAATTGGCTGTGCCCGAGAGCTCACGGAGGAGCTGTGGTGGTTTCCTCACGGCACATCTGTGAGCTGTGCGAGCAGACGCCACGGAGGAAACACTGTTTACTGTTGTGCATTTGAAAGGTGTTAACTCAGAGGAGAATTCAAGTCTGCTCAGCGTAGCGTATCTTTTATCAAATGTGGCTGAGAAGCTTTTCGTAACGCACAGTCACATGGAATACACAAGTCAAGCTCCAGGATTCTGGAGAGATAAACGGTGGAAAATTCATGAGCCGTAAACTGGATTGCTATTCTGTCTCGTCATTTAGCTGATGAAAATATGCCAAATCCCAGAAGCTTTATACCCAAGAACAGATGTTGGTGTGTGCACTGAATGGGAAACCTCCCTGTCTAATTACAGCTAGGGTAAAAACAAAGTGAGAACTGAATAGTTTACTTAATTATAATTTTCTATACTTGGTACTACCTGATCCCCAAGATCCCCAAGCATCTCACAAGCGTTAGCTAATTAAAGGCTGTAATTTCCCTTTCAAGATAGGGAAACGATGTGTTTTAATGGCAGAGCTTGTGTCCTAAGCATCCTAAAAAGATACCATGAGAAACGTGAACCAAGTCAGGAATAGATATAAATGGTCCTATTTCACATGGTCCTTAACCACAGAGCTGACAGGGTGCAAATGTATCATCAGGGGGACTGGTAAAATCTTTGCCACCTTGTTGGCTGCTTCTCGTTGTCTGATTGCACATGAGACAAGCCAAGGAACCAGTTTCTTTGACATGCTGCATAACAGCACTTGACTGGGCCCTCTGCTTCATAGGGAACCCTGTGTGCGCTCACATTTTAAACTCCAGACAGCTGCAAATGGAATAGAACTGTCCTGCATAAATAATAATTATCTACTGCTAGAGGAAACTGCTAGTCATTTTCGTCTGAAAGTCAAAATCAGGTTGCAGATAGTAGTCCCAAGAAGATGTGCCACGAGATAAAAACAGCCCTTTTCTCAGGACAGGCTATTGGCTGAAATATATTCTGAATCCTTTCTAGCTAAGTAACCCAAAAATGTTATTCTGACGAGTTATTTCCCAAAGGTTGGAAGGAGGTCTTAAAATCAAGCTGCAGAAGATACTCCTAGAGAATCACAGCTGTTCAGGCTGGAGAACCAAAAATGACATTTTGATAAAATAACCTTGAAAAGAAAGTTAAGAGTTGGTTGTGCTTTAGCTACTACCCTGATTCTGAGAGACTGGCAAGAAGCACTGAAAACCCACAAACAGGAGAGAGCGGATTTTAAGAAGCTCTTTATCACAGAGTCGAGTTGGAAGGGACTTCAAAAGATCATCTCATGGGAGAGGGAGTCTAATGAGATTATCTAACACCTCATGCCATTGCATCCTGAGAACTTTCAGCAGCAGAGACTCCACCACACCCCTGGGGAGGTTGTTCCAGTGAATAGTTGATCTTGCTATAAAAAATATCCTTCCGATATCACGATGAAATGAAAGATATGGTGGGGTGGGGAGACAGTATATGAAGTGCTGCTTCATGTATGAACTGAATGTTCTCAGGAACAGATAAAAATGGCATTTGTAGTCACTTATTAAAGAAAGAAATCAGATAAAACCTCTTATTTTTGTAACTTCAGAAAGTACTGATGACAGTCTGAACTACTCCTGACAGAAGAAAAGCAAGGCAAAGGTACATTTCAATAGCAGATGGTGGTAAAATTATATAACTTGATTTCTAACTCTATCTTTCAAAGGTTTTGAGAATCAATATACAATCAGGCTGCTGAGTGCACAACCTAATGCAGGAGGAGGCTTTGCTGGCTGCCTTCCTCTCTCCTTATTTTCCTCACAGTTATGTTTTATTGTCATGCAACACATAAACAACATTCGCTTCAATACTCATTGAATACCAGTGCTCATAAAATACCAAATTGTAAGTCACATTCATCATTCTGCCCTGCTTGGTTGCAAATCATTTATAAATGTCTGGGTTTTTCACATAATTGAATCTGATACATAATCTGAGGCACTTTCCTGCAATAAAACATTCTCATAATGCATTAATGGTGACATGGCAAAGTTCAGTAGATCTCCACTTGCATTGTAAGTATGTGTAAATATACATATATATAAATATATATATGCACTTATCCCATAGCAAGGCTCAGCCAGACATTAGCCCTGCTATAAGTCTAGAATTTCCATCTTCAATATCCAAATATGACACATTTTGTCCCTCAAAAAGGAACTACTTTTTTGAGTGGAAAGGTTGAGAACTTGGGGTAAAAAACTCTCTTTTCTTAGTTGTCAAAGGGTGAGGTGAGGTCATGAAAGCTTCCCTGTAATGAGGACTAGAAGCTTCTCTATCGACACCTGAGATTAAAGACACCAGGTAAGCATAAAAATGCTGCTTACCCAGAATTCCTCCTCAAAAATTAGGAGAACAGCACATTATTAATGGTAAACTCTGGAGAGGAGCTCTGCTCTTTTCTTTCCTATCCATAAGTGTGTCTTAGGTTCCCAGTTCACATGGAGTGCAACCAAACCCATGTAAGTCTATTTTGAGCACGTTATAATGTTTATAATCAAATACACAAGCTGTTAGTACTTAGGCCATATTACCAAGGCTGCTTTTAAAACAGCTTCGAAAACTGATTTATTACAAATAAACAGATTGATGCAAGTACAGCCCTAGGCAGTCGTTGTGGAGAAGGGAAAGAGCTCTGCATACCTTAAGTACTTAAGTAAAAAAAGTCCTCTGAAACCAGTAACTCCACAGGAACAAGAGACTTTGCCTTACCTTAACTTTGAAATCTTTATCTTCAAGCCCTGTGGTGAAAAGTTCCCCTGGACTTCTCCACTCCTTGGTTTTCCTGCAGGAGTGCTGTTGGCCCTGTCACCTGCCGTATCAGGACCCTGAGGACAACGCTGCTTTAAGTTTGCTCCTTTGATGTCAGCCTTGTGACTCTTTGAAGCTGGAGTCTCCTTCTGGAAGGCTGGAGGGGCAATGCTGGATCTGGAAGAACAGGAAAGAAGACTTGTAGCAAACCCAACACCAATGGGAATCGGCAAGGGGCAAAATTCTGGTTGTTAGGACGTGTCACGGGACATGCACTTGGGACAGGAATGAAAGTTCTGAATAGGGATGCAAAATCAGAAACTTTCAGATGTGGTTCTGGATTTTATTGACTATAAAGTAAGGAATCCTAGAGCTGAGAATCACCTCCAGCTGTTGCATACTACATTTGCCTGTCCAAGTGGCCAAGAAATTACATGGGCTTGTATACATGTAAATTGAAATAAAATACATGTGTGGAACTTTTCTTGTTTACTAAATACTCCAATCATATTTGGTAAATTCAAAGACCATTTCCTTCTCTGTTTAGTCACTAGTTACGAAATGTGGTGACACAGCTAGAGGTGCTCATTCCTGCTCAGCTGCCATTGGAGGTTGTATTTTAATTAGTTAGGACATTCATGTCAAAGCAGCTAATGCACAGGCCTTTACAAGTTCATTGTTGAAGCTCCCTCAGTGTCAAACAGGACACATGGATTTGTTACCTCAGGTAGAAATTGGGGTGGTGCACAGGAGCCAGTTAATAAAGCACAGCTCAGGGCCCCTCCCACTGCCCCGTGCTCACACCAGAGCAAACAAGAAGCACAGCTCAATCTATTGATCTCGGCAGAAAATCCAGGAGGAAAATCCAGCTGTTGGAGATCCAGTGGATTCTTTGCTGCTTCAAATGGGCAGCCACACCTGCCTGGCAAGGCAAAACCGTTCCCAAGTGCTGGAAATGAGTTTATGGGGTGGCATTTGCAGCCTGGTAACAGAGGAAGGCTAAGACATCGCACTGTCACTGAACGGACTTTAGTGCAGCAAGACACCAAATCCAGCAATTAGACCTGTCATTTCCCCTTCTTAACCAAGGAAATCATAGTGGCTCTTCTTAGAGGAGTAAGAAATCCTCCTTCCATTTGATTAACAAAGATGTGACCAAAACATTCCTCCCAAGTGAGCTGATGTTCCTGCATTATTAACTACCCTGCAAAAGGACAAGCAGGCACAGGCTGCAGAAGCGGAATGATCCTGCAGACGTGATTAATGAAGGAGAGGACTAAATCCCCACCATCTGGATTTGCTTCTTCTGGCCACAGATGGTTTTGGTTGCTTTTTATTCCGAGTATATTCATTAAGACTAAGCACAGGGTTTAAACACAGCCTTCCTGTTCCAAGGCTCCATTTTCCATGGAGAAGCTTCTCATCAGGAGCCTGTCCAAGAAGGCACATGTAGCAAATGAAATGGGATTTGCTAAGATATCTTGCGCGCTGAGTGAGCTGCAAGAGTTCAAAAGGAGATGTACAAAGGAAAGCCGACCAGTTTGGATTTTTGATGTATTTTCCCCTCTCTGAAGCGATTGTCTTGTCTGCTTCATTTTCCTTCCAGATAATTTTATAAAAACCTTAGCACTCCTGGGTTTTGAACTCGCAGTAAACGGATCCCAAAGTGTTCACAAGTTTTTCTGTTCGTTAAGTTTGGCTGTTGAGAACGTAAGTCCATCCATCCAGGCCTGGCTTCTGGCACCGGGAAGCCACACAACAAAGGACACGATGTGCTAATCTGTCAGCGGGTGAGGTACCTGCTGATCCTGTAATCCTGTTAGCATCCTGCTCCTCTCCAGATCAGCTGCACTCAACACAAGAATTTGCCCGGACAAAAGAAGGCCATCACCTCCTGGGCAGCACCAGCACATCCAGGAGGTATCTCATGGCCAAGCAGGCAGCAAGAATCTTACCAATTAATAAATACTATGATTATTTGAGTGATGATATCTGGGCACAGGGTTTCTCATTGTCCTTTAGGACAGCAAATGTAATTAACTGGTGTATTATGACCTCTGCACCGATTTTCTCATCCTTGCTGCTCTTAGCTGCTAACGTGGATAACAATAATCTGCTTTTTTAGCACGGTACCTAGCTGGGGTTCTCTCCTGCCTCTTGAAATATCCCACAGCAGAAACAGCAGTGGCCTTGTTTATATAATAGTGATCTACTTAGTACTGATAAACTTGCTCAAATCACTAGTAATTCTGTTTTAATTTCAAAGCAATTTCGGTGTCAGTGTTTATCTGACTTTTATTGGAAAGCATAATACTTACTTTAAAAACTGCTTGATTTCTGACAGATTCACCATTGCAAGTGCAGCTGTTTTGCTGAGCAGCGTTGAACACACTGGCATGTTTACTGCATTAAAAGGGCCCTCAAAAATAGATTATTTCATTGCTTTTTCGACGATGTTTAGCAGAGACCTGTATTCTCCTGGTTACCTGTGCAGTTCGACTTTGCCAGATTGGTACTGACCACAGTCGGCTGCACTAATGTTTGTAAGTGAAATGCAACCATTGCTTTTCCTTCCTTTTCTATTCCACAATAAAGTTAGTATTTCCATAGGCACTGGGATCCTCATTTGCCTGACATGACAGAAAATAACAACATTCTTCTGTTATCCCAACTTTGAAACATGGTGATTAGAAGCATTATGATAGATCACAGAAAAATCCAGTTTGGAAGGGGCTCCTGGAGACCATCTGCTCCAAACTTCTGCTGGAAGCAGGGCCATTGAGTTAAGCTGTCCAGGGCTCTGTCAAGCCAAGCCCTGAATATTTCCAGTGAGTGGAAATTTTACCACTTCCCTGGCAACGTAGTTCACTGTTTAATTGTTCTCACAGTGGTTTTGGTTTTTTTTTTACTTAAACCCAGACAGAATTTCTGCTTGAGGCGAGTTGTTTGTATGAGCCTTAATGTGTTTTCCCTTGATGGTGTTTAGATGCACAAATTAGCTCTTGCCCATCTGAAGAACTGGCAGTGGCCTTGTTTTATTTCTGATGTCACACTGGATGTTCCTTTGCACAGCCCCTGTAAGTATTGCGCAGAACTGGGGGGCTTCCAGTACTCTGTTGTTACCAGAGAATGCAGGCACACAGAAGGCTGAAATCAAGGGTGTTAATGTCCTATGACAGCCCCCTCACCCATTTTAAAATTAAGTTTTCTGAGAAGTTTGTCTATATAGTATAATTGAACTGTGATGGTCCCAGCCACTGGGCTCTCATTTTGAGCACACACATCGCCGCTAAGGACTGGAAGCAGTGTGTGCAAACCAAACCTTGCAGTCCTGCCAAAAATTACCTGTTACTTGGCAGGCTGCCCAGAATTAAAATCTTGCAAAATTTTAATCTCTCCGTTTCTCTGCTATTTCTGTAGCTATTTAAACCCCTGCCAATAAAATGAAGGGGGAAAAAAAAAACCAAAACAAAGAAAGACGATAAAAATGTTTAGATTATGGGCTAAACACACATAATGGTCTGGCTATGGTTCCCTTCTCTTTCCCCAAGTACTTGAAAGAATAACAAGAGGAAATTCTAAAAAGAACCAGCAATCTAAACAAAGGTGGTGAGGTCAAACTCTCCCTTGCTCCTCCTTCCTTCTCTTTATCGCTGGTGGCCACTTGGCTGCTGGTCCCAGCTCAAGGCACTGCTTGCATTGTTAGGCCATGGACAAAAACAATAAACCACAAAAAAGGTCTGGGGGAGGGCTCAGTGATAGCTTGAGCTGTTCCAGAGTTTTGCCCTCTGCAAAATGAAAATGCACTGAAAACAAGGAAAAATAAACCAGAAAACAAGGAAAAAATAAATCAAAGTTCATGTAGAATCCTAGAATCCTGGAATGGTTTGGGCTGGGAGAGACCTTAAAGCTCATCTCATTCCAAGACCCTGCCGCGGGCAGGAACACCTTAAACACTAGCAGGGCTGGGGAAAATTTCTTCCCATCTAACCCTGATCTCTGACAGTGGGAAGCCACTCCCCTTGTCCTGTCCCTCCATCCCTTGTCCCAAGTCCCTCTTCAGCTCTCCTGGAGCCCTTTAAGGCCCTGGAAGGGGCTCTCAGGTCTCCCTGCCTTCTCTTCTGCAGGTGAACACCCCCAGCTCTCCCAGCCTGGCTCCAGATCCACTTAGTGGCCTCCTCTGGACTTGTTCCAACAGCTCCACATCTTACTTGTGTTGGGGTCCCAGAGTTGGATGAGCCCCACAGGTGGGGTCCATGAAGTACCAGCCCCAACTGCGGCCACCATGGATGACATTCCATCACTAGAGTGAGTAACACAAGCCACATCTCTGTCTGGATTTAGGTTTAGGAGAGGGAGGAAAAGCTGTTTTGATGAAGCACATTCTGTTTGGGGACAGGAGGGATGGAAGTAGCTGCCACTCCGTGCAGTTCCCCTAACTGCTGGCTGTGCCATGGCAAAAGGAGTCAGGAGACCCTGCCTGACAGGGCTCCAGTGTCCTGTCTCCTGAATGTTTCTCCTGTGTTCAAGGAGCCCTGGACCGCTACAGCCCTGAAAACAAACACAGCCCAAGTTGTTACCTCGGTGTGTGTTGCCTCATTCCATATTCTGGGAATGCAGGCAGCCAACACTCACTGGATCAATGGAGAGTCTTTGTAAGGGAATTTTCCAGTTTAACAAGGAACTAGTTCACTGTAGGGACTGGTATCCAGGGCTGTAACTGAGGTACTGCAACACAATAAAGGAAGCTGAACAGTTCCTACCGAGTTTGCTCTCACACATTTACTTACAGAGATGTGACAAAGATTATGCTCCTGACTGATCAAAGCTGTCACATGAGTGACAGGAATCAGATTTTCAGTCCATGTTCAAATATCCTGCCTGTTGCCACGAATGTGGAATGCACTAGCTACCAAAACCATGGATGCTCAGTGACCCACTCTAACTCTCTGAAGTTAGGCAAAATGTAACCTCAGCCAAAACTTTAAAGTAGCTGTTCTCTTCCTTTTTTAATTGAGATGTTTCACACCAAAAGTTACTCCTTGCTGTCTGGCGCCCTCTCCTGCACATTCGCTTGTGCAGGATGTTCTGGTGACCGAGAATCCCCCGCATTCCCCTCCTCCGGTAAAGTCTTTCCATACGAAAGTCCCTCCTGCCCCAGCACATCTCCCTGTTTTTCAGATACCCAAGTTGTGACCGCTCATTACATTCCAGGAGGCTCCCAGGCAATCTCAGCTTAGCTAATGTAGAGTTATCAGGCAATTGGTTTTCTTTACAAATCAGAATCGTTCCAAGCATCTTCAACTTAGAATCATAGGATCACAGAATGGTTTGGGTTGGAAGGGACATTAAACCTCACCTTTTTCCCCCCCCTGCCATGGGCAAGGACACCTTCCACTAGCCCAGGTTGCTTTAAGCTCTGTCCAACCTGCCCTTGGACACTTCCAGGGATGGGGCAGCCACAGCTTCTCTGGGCAACCTGGACCAGGGCCTCCCCACCTTTATAGGGAAGAATTGGTCCCCAATATCCCATCTAACCCTGCCCTCTGGCAGTGGGAAGCTGTTCCCCCTTGTCCTGTCCTCCAGGCCCTAGTCCAAAGTCCCTCTCCAGCTCTTGGAGCCCCTTTAGGCACTGGGAGAGGCTCTCAGGTCTACCTGGAGCCTTCTCTTCTCCAGGTGAACCCTTCCAGCTCTCCCAGCCTTTCCTCATAGGACAGGTGCTCCATCCCTCTGATCATCTTCACGGCCCCATCACACCACCTTCAGCCTTCCTGCTACTCCCTGTAGTAAGGGAGCAATAGCTCACTGCCAGTGATGTCCCTGCCCTCTGCAGAGGCAAGAAAAAGCTGACAGATTTGGTGTCTCTACTCCAGCCGGGAATGTTTTGCACAGAAGGCCCGTTGTATCTGCAGCACAGGAGGTTCAGAGAGGCGTGACTCGACCTCTGCCTCTGCCAGCAGGTGCTCAGCTCCTCCACCTTAGGATATCACAGTCTCAAACAGTACCTCTGAGACTAAACTTTTGCTCCAGGTATGTGTTCTTTTGCCCTGGTGTGTGAATGAAACCTCCCCCCCCACTTTATTTGGAGATAAAAATATATGGTCCCAACTCCCACCAAAGACAGGGAATGGGGCACAAACCCTGAGGAGTTTAAGAATTCCTAGAAGAGGAAGCAATATGGGGCTAGCACTTAATCACCACGTTTCTACATCCTCCTCTCATGGGCTGATTGCCAAACCACTTTCTCTCATGTTTCCTTCCTCCTCGTTGGCTTTTTTACACTCTGTCAAGCAGTTCACACTGCTCCCTCATCCCCACTCAGTGTTCCAAGACTTGTCTTCATCAAATTGTCCTAGTTTATCATCAAAAAGCTGCCAGAAACTAAGAAGAGAAATTATGTCTTAGAGAACAACACAGGGAACGCTTTGATTTTTGGCCAGTGCTCTGCTGCAACGTTTCTGGTATTTGATCTATACGTTTTAGAAGGCTTTTTACTTGTAGGTTGAGGATGAGAAGTAGATGCCTGTTCTCGGTAAAAATTCATAGATACTGGCTATTCATTGTCTGTAGGTGCCTTGGAAAAATCCATCTGGACAGGGTGCCCTGTTTGACTATTCTCTGATCGATGGCTACACAATACCACTGTAAATTATTTCACAGGAAAAGACATTAAAAATTTGGTTTCAGCTGCTTTGTGGAAACAGCTGTGGACTCTCATTGTCCAAGAACTCTCTGTCACTGATTTCTTTTGAACAGACTATTTTCTGTGTAACTGTTCCTGCTGGAGGTGAAGTGTTCAGGACCAGGACATGTGCTAAGCCTGGAAGTTTGTGAAAGCTCTTCCTCCACTTGTGCTGTGGATTTAGGTCCCCCCTCCCCGTCTACACCAACCTCCCAGACTTCTGCAAAAGAAACCACTGAAACCCGTAGGAAAAGGAACCCCGAAAGTCTCATGAATTGAAACTGCCTCGTGGAAGATTTATTTCGGCATACCTGTTCCTGCTACAACGCAGGGAATTCTGTAAAGCACACAGAAGTATGTAACAAAGCTTCCAAAAATGCCTGCTATTTTATGGTAGTAAAACTTCTGGTATTGGTTGACAGTTTCCTCCCACTACCCCTTAGCTTGGAAGTCCTTTCAAACAGTACTATTCAAATTGCTTCCATGGCTTGTTTTAACTTGTTTTTTTTAGGAAGTGTCATGTATTATTGCTAAAGTATTACCAAAAAACCTGATTTTTATGGCTCATTAAAAAAAAAAAAAAAAGACATCAACTTTCTTCCACCTGCCTCCACTAATGTCAAGGTGTTTTGGAATCTTTAGCTTTGACCTTTGAGAAAATGTGGTTTTCAAAGATCCTCATGTTCTTTTTGAAAGTGGGGATGATTTATGCACCTTAATCACGTAGACACTACAGAATCAGTACCTGAAGAAAACCACTACATTCTATTTCCTTCCTTCTCAATTTGTTTATTCCCTGGAAGTGTCCAAGGCCAGGCTGGACGGGGCTTGGAGCAACCTGGGCTTGTGGAAGGTGTCTCTGCCCGTGGCAGGGGGTGGCACTGGATGGGCTTTAAGGTCCCTCCCAACCCAAACCTTCCTGTGATTCTATGAGCAGAGATGTCTTGCCAATTCAGAGATATGTAGGAACACAGAGGGCAATTCAGGGTACCTAAAGTAGGTGCTTAGAGTAGATAGTGTGGAAAAAAATCCCAGCTTAATGAGTACAAAATAAAAAGCTTCTTTGCTCAGAACTGACCCCTGAGCATCCTCCTGTTCTGCATTCCTTGCACTGCCTGCCATTTCCAGTCACACATAATAGAGTTCATCAGGGCTTCTAGTTTTTATTGTCACTGTGTTCCCACTGTTATGCTAATTAAATTAACCCAGACTCCCACGGAGGCTGTAACAATGATAAACATTGTAGTGATCTGTCAGCTCTCTCTGAAACCCCTTTCTCTGGCTTTGGGAATGTGCTGTCTCCACAGCCCACGCCTCTGCGTGATGTAACGGATCTGCCTGGGTCATACCTGCTCACATACACTGCAACAATCAACAGAGAAAAGTAAATTCCTAACGACTGGAAACCTCAGGCACGTTATCAATCTTTCCAATCAACCACCATGAAGAGGGTCATCGAACCAGAATAATTTTAAATGTATTAATACTGTTGTTTTTAACTATACAATATTTTGGGGACAGAAGCCCTGTCAGAAATCTAAACTGACCATACATTAAAACTCATAATTTTCTTTGTCTGGAAAGATTGGCTTGTTCCATTTTTCCCTCTTTGCCTTAAATAGGTGGTAGCTTTTCCACTGCTTGTTCTAAAGACAGAAAAAAATTCTGGCAACTTTTAACACAGACCCCCAGTTCTGTGGGGTTTTACTTGCAGGCACTTAAATTCTAAATCCATGTTCTGACAGATTTCGTCTGAGGAAAAAAGGACAATGCAAGAGTAAGTGCTGACCTGCCCTTCTTGTCTTAATGTCCAGAGACCCTCAGCAACAAGGCACTGGTCATTCCAGACCAAGTGGAGAATTAGGGGGGACTTCAGCAGCTCAGGTTCTTTCCAAGTGATTTAGAAACCATCATAACAAATAATTATTTACTTCTCCCTAGCCCTGTGTCTCATTTCACTGAATCCAAAACCGTTTAGGTCTCCTTTATGCAGTATGTGTGTGTGTGTGTGTATGGACATCTGCTGTGTCCATAAACCTGTATTACACATCTCCTTTCTCCTCTTACTGCAAATTTGAAGCAGATGTGTGAGGCTGCAGAGAATAGGTGGAAGCCATATTTCTCCAAAGGGTGTTTTTGCTGCTATTTGGAAGGCAAAAAAATTTTGCCAAATAGCAGAACCACAGACTTTAAAAGCAAGTAGTAACACACAGCCAAGACCTCACCTTTCCATCCCTTGGCCTGAAAATAACAAATGAAGAGTGGAAGTGGAACCCAAAAGGACAAAAATTATTTCTTCTCTGAACCTCTCCCCTAATCTGATGCCTGTCCCCAGCACCTACCAAAGTCCACTGCAGATCCCTAACTCACAAGGCTGTTTAGAAGATTATCTGACAACTGTGATCTTGCAAACTCCCAACTGCAAGATCCTACTTTTAACATGCTAGGCTGAAACATGAGTGCATGCAATATGCTCTGCCACCCCCAAAATAAATCAGAGCTACATCTACATAACCCACACCCAGCAGCAGAACTGAGAACTCCTGACATTTGTGAAGAAGGAGCTGTGTTCTGAAGAAGTGCAAGAGTCGCTTTGGTGAGCCACATGTGGATTTGGAATGAGAGCCCAATTGGCAAACACATACTTTTCATAATTGCTTGAGGTCACTGCTTAAGTAAAAATAATGGAAAAAGCAGATGAGTTACATGCAAACCTCACTGAGTTATACGTGAAACACTCAGCTCAGGGACAGGCTTCCAGAGTTTAACCAGCCTCTGGAAAGCATGGCACCAGCATCCCTGGAGCTCACAGAAACAGTGCCACTGGGGATCGTGTGCTTTGACCAGCTACAAAACAAGGTCAGTCTGTGCGACAAGGAACCCTCTCAAACATGACATAAAAAGGGGGAAGGAGCAGTCATTCACTTGCTATAACTGATGCTTAAGCCAAGAATGACTAAAATGTATCCTAATTACGTTTTTCAGGATTTTGCCCCCCTCCTCTTTTTCTGCCTCCTTCTGCCCTCTTCTCTTTCTGCCTTCTCCTTACCCTTGTCTATTTAAAAATACACTTTGGCTCACCAATTTTTAAATGGCTTTTTAAAGATCAACCCAACAGCCCAAGACATCCTCATACTCGTTTACTTACCTTTTGCATGATTTTCAGTGCAAGCATAAACCCTCAACCATTTCAGCAAAAGTTCTCTTGGTTGGACCATTCACTGGCAGAAAAAAATCCCTATATTTGCAGAAAAATAACCCCTGTGTTTGATTGTATCTGTTTCATACTCCACGAGAGGGCGTCAGATAATTATCTGAAATATCACCCAGGCAGCTGTTGTGAAGAAGCTGCTAATTGCACCTAATAAGAGCTCAGTAGATGTATTAATTAATTAATCAGGCCTCAGTACAGACATTCCATCTCCACCCGGCTCCCAGTTTGCTGCTCCTGTTTTGGATCCCAAAGGGAGCTCTACACAGCTTCTCCCTCCAAATATTCCCCCATTTCTAGTCTTGCTGCTGTCCTGTCTTGTGTCACATACCTGAAATATTGCACATACCTCAGATATTGCCCAAAGCCCCAGAATGAGAACGGCTAGTGCTAAAATTTGTTTTCCAGGCCACAGCACAATTTTTCCCCCACAAATGAAAAGTTCATCAGTACAAGAACAGCTTCACTACAGGTTAATCCCACAAACATTACCACGCTTTAAAAGTCTTTGACCTTATCTTTGCAACACTTATTAAAACAAACAAACAAACAACCTACTTCAAAGCATTGTGTACAGAATTTTCCTACGTTTCATAGGTGTTACTCACCTTTGTTTCCTTGCTGCAGAGGACAGGACATTGATTGCTTCCTGGATCACAAATTAAAAAGCTGTAAAAAGGGTTTAATCCTGTCCCTATTTCAAATTAGCTGTGCTGGGCACCATTCTGGCTTCTTCTTTGCCCTGACACCACTTAGACCCTTCTGAAAGTATGCGCAAAATCTTTCGAGGAAACAGGAAGGTAAAAAAAAACCAAACTAAAAAAGGTTTCTTTTCTCTCAATCCACTTCTCATTGCTGCAGCACATGCAAGCAGAAACAATTATCACCCTTGTTTTTTTGTGGCTAAGAACATGTTTCAGATAAACGGAGTTAATATCTCTTCTCTTCCTGTATTAAAGGGATAAAGCAAATGCCTAAAATAAAGATCCCAACAAATGAAAATATTTGTAGCAAGTAATTACCTGATTAAATGATTACATTCTCCGTCTCCTTGCATTTCTCCACCTCTTACTGTCTTAAATATCAAACAGAAAGTTAATACCAGCCATTAAGTGCATGTGCCCTAGTTAGAGTAGCCGGGACCAGTTTATCTCTGTGTGGGTGTAACCTAAACTGTGTATTCTACACCCTCTGTGTCATTTCCCAGGAACTGTTAACAACAGACCATCTGGAGCAGCTGCCCAGAGCACACCTGACCCCTCAGGCTCTAAGCTGGGTGTTAAGAGGTCTGTAAGATAAGAGGATGTTCCTGTCCTCACACCAATGACTCAGGTGTGGTAACTCCCCTCCGGGAGCACCTCCACACCCAGCCCGAGGGGTCATGTCTGCTAACGGGCCATCGAGGATTCCAAAAATATCTCACGACTCACAATCACCCCTTGTGGAACTCCCTGCCCTGGGGGAGGTACTGGGCATTCCTGCCCGAACCTGAGCGTGGATAATCTTGGGGTCTGGGGACTTCTGGTACCACTCGTGGGATCCAGAGGAGGACCAGAACCTCAACTGGACTGCGACCATCACTCTCACCAACAGGTTTTTCCTTTCCTTTTACTCTGGACTCAGGGGGACCACGTGGGGCTCAGCACGGGGGGCCAACGAAAACCATTCTGTTCGTGCCCCAGGGTGCTGGGTTAGACATCTGGGTTAAAAGCAATTGTCTGTCTGTGCAATTGTATTTATTGTATTATTTTTATTAAATTGTAACTCTGACTTAGCTCTTTTGAGTTGGGTTCATTTCTCCTGCCGGTTAACCTTTAAACCAGCGCAAGTGCGCCACTCTCGGCACTCCATGGACAGCAAGAGCTTTCTCTGAAGGCAACTTTGGTCTGGGGGGAATCTCCGTCCGTCTTGAATTTTGGGAGTGGGAGTGCCAATTTCAGCGCAGCGCTCCTGCAAGCGAACGGCTGCTTTCCACCCAGGAAAGAAAGCCCCGACCCGTGGATGAGGCAAAAACATCGCCTTTCTCTTTGGGGTGCTGTCATAGGCTTGTTCGTCCTAAAAAACCAAGCAGGGAATTTTTTACACCCCCCCCGCAGTTGCTGTAAAAGAAAGAGGGAGGGGGAAAGGGGCTTGCGTTCCACACTGAGGGCTGTCAGAAGACCGGGGGTGGGGGCGAGTGGTTTTTCTCTCTCCTGGGGAAAGGGCCACTTGGCTTTTGCCTTAACTCAGGCGGAGCGGTGTGTTGGAGAGGCTCTGAGGTCGTTTTGTTCTCGGACTGGTTGGTCATCTGGCTGTTTTCTGGCTCCAGTTTGCCTTCGTTTCCTGGCGCCCTGTTCTGCCTCCAGCCCGGACCTGCTCGGGCTTCGGCGGAGGAAGCTTTTGGGGGGGAGATCGCTCTTCCCCCTCCTCCGCTCCCGTGTTTGGCAGCGGTTTGTGCTCATCGACGAAGGCGGGGGGAGGATTCAGCCATAACCAGCTGCGGAGGGCGTGAGTTTCGTGGGAGGAGCCTGCCTTCTTTCCCCTTTTCCCTTTCCTTTCGCGGTGGCGGGGGAAGCGCCATTCCCGGCTCCTCGGGCGGCGGCCGCGGCACCCAACAGCGGCCCCTGCCGGCCGCGGTTGGAACTGCGCCAAAAAGCAAGGAGCACGGGAACTGTTTCCCTTTTTTTTTTTTTATTTTATTTGGAGGGGGATTTTTGGGTACGGGATTATTCGTTTGGTTGTTTTGGTTGTGTTCTTTCGTTGTTCTGCCAATACGCATGTATCCTTTAATTAAAGGCTGTTATTTTTTTCCCTTTCTGCATACTTCCTCAATTGGAGCCTCTTAATTAGTTTTGAGTTTACAATTGCTTAGAGGGAGGAGTTTGGTCTTCCTCATAACTCATCCTCCTTAACAAAACACTTCTGTCTCATTAAACTGAGACAGGTGCAAATTCCTGCTTTGTTTACAGCCCCTTTGCCTCTGCCCCTGTCAGAGAACTTGTGTGGACACCTTCCCTGCCTGCACCAGATGATTTCACAAATCTGGGAGGGGGGTATTTCATGGAGAAGAACTTGGGGGTGTTTTGAGGCCTCTCCAAGCAAGTATTTCCTTCAGGAGAGCTAAAGCCATGACAGCAACAGCAGAAATGCAGCTGCTCCAGGAATGGCAGCCCCTCCAGGAATTTCCAGCACATGCCCACAGATCCTCACAGAGGGGTGAGACAGACATCAAGGTTCGACGTGAATGCCCTGTTTTGGATAACTTTGAGGAGACTGGCTGCATTCCCTTTCCCAGAAGCTGGAGATGCTGCTCACTGGGAGCAGCAGGTGCATGAGTGGGGGTTCAGCACCGCTGGGTTGGTGCAAGTACAAGAAGCGTTTGGACGATACTCTGGGGCACATGGGGTGTGACTCTTGGGGATGGGGCAGTGAAGGGCCAGGAGGTGGACTCGATGATCTTTGTGGGTCCCTTCCAACTTGGAATATTGCACCAACCCACCAGAGCTGAACCCCAACTCATGCACCTGCTGCTCCCAGAGAGCAGCATCTCCATCTTCTGGGAAAGGGAAGAGGGGATGCAGCCATCTCCTAAGGGAGGGGCAAGGCAAGAGAGGGCCAAGGCAAGGACAAGGAGGGCCAAAGCAAGGGAGCAGAAAGGGAGAGGCAACAAAGCAGCATCAGAAGGCCAAGTCATTACAAGGCAACTGACGGTCAAAAGAGGGGAAAGAGAGGGGCAAGAAAATGAAAAGAATGGGAGAAGGCAAGGGAGGGGCAAGGCATGGGGAGGGCAAGGCAAGGGAAGGGGCAATGGAGGGGCAAGGCAGGGCAAAGCCAAGGTAGGGCAGGGAAAAAGAGGCATTGGAGGGGCAAGTCAATGCAAGGCAAGAGAGGGGAATGGGAGGTGCAAGGCAGCAGAAAGACAAGGGAAGGAAAGAGAGGGGCAAAGGAAGGGCAAAGAAGGCAATGCAAGGAAAGAGGTGGACTCGGAGGGGCAGGGCAAGGCAAGGTAAGGCAAGGCAGGGGCAGGCAAGGTATGGCAATGAAAGAAGGGGTGGGTAAAGGGTCAGCAACACATGGGAGAAGCAGGAGAGGCAAGGAAAGCCATGGGAGGGGCAGGCATGGCAAGACAAGGCTTGTTGAACCAAGACAACATAACATGTATTTCTTTTTCAGGCTGGCCATCTCCAATCAGAGATCTCCATGCAGAGGTGCTTGGGCACAGAGACCTTGATACAAGGGTTAGGGATAGTTCTCATCCATGCCTTGGAAAGTTTTCAGACCAAACCAGCTGAAAGCAGCAAAGTTGCAGCAAAACAAACTCAGCTAATAAATATGCATTAAGAGCCCTTGCACAAAGGGTTTGTGTGCACAAATACTCATAAGCGAATAGTAACAGATGATACTGTAGCCAAACCAAGAGATTATGTAAATTGTAAAGATGAGCATATGAATTGTCTTGAAATTACATACGAGGAAACAAGAGTGGTAACACAATGCAAAAAGGCAAAAATTAAGCTTCTTTCAATGCAGCAGATTAGTAGGATAAAAGAAAAAACTCTGTTGGACTAACTCTGTAACACTGCTGACATTAGTACAAACTTGTCAATTTATACCAACAAAGATTCAGCAAGAATTGACTGATCTCAGAGATAGAGTCGCTTTATCTTCTGGATGGATTGTTCCCACCAATCTTCCCAACGCCGAATTGCCAGCAGCTGAGCTGCACTTTCTTCCTTGATCTGGACAAACAGCTGCTCAAGCTTACATTTGTATTTCTGTATAAAAAACAATCAAGGACAAAATTGGTAGTGACAAAATATAATTTTACTTTGCCTAAATCCAGGTCCTGATCCATTGTGCCAGAAGACTGCATAGAGGCCACTTATTTTTTACCTTTGACAACAGAACTATATGAATAATTAATTATTTACTGTGTCCCTTCTGTGTTCGCTTTAAAGACTTCTGGAACTAAATTATCAGCAATATTTAAATTTTGCTAAAATGCAAGATCTTCACCTCACTTCCATTAGCTCCTAAGATTAGAGAGCTGCCTACCCTCAAGACCCAAGCGTGCATCTCCAACATGGGATGCACTCGGGCTCTTGCTGGAACTTCTTAACTCACAAGTATGACCCTGAACTGTTACCAAGCTGCTAACGGTATTTCATCTAAACAGAAACTTGTAGTACACTACGAAAACCTCAAAGACCCTGTAATAAAGTGTCCATGCTTCAAAACATAAAATACTGTATTTTTAATGCAGCACACGTGCAGGAAAATATTTCTGTGGCATGTATCCAACCGTTTGTATCCAACTGTTTGTATCCAACCAAAAAGGTTCCCTTCAAAGCTGTGCTGTAAGCCAGGTGCTTGGGCACCAGGACCAGATACATAAAACACTTATGCAGATTGATAATTTTGATGACATTTGCCATTGTTGACAGTGTATTTTACATTTCCCTATTGAAAAGATATATTTTAAAAAAGTTAATTCAGTTCACTAGTCCACATCAGATGCATACTGACCATTTGTTTCCAAATGATTTAACATAAGAATATTCTTCTAACTGCCAAGCAGTGCTGCTTTGCAAGTGATTGTCAGTGCCAGTCAGAGCTGTCTGCAAACATGTTCATTCTTCTAGCAGCCTCAGTGAAGAAAGAGTGATCATTTTTATGGTGAAAACAGTGATCTATGATAATTCTGGATATAAGAGAGGTATGAAGCATTTTACAGCCTGTTATTGAAAAATCAGCCTTTGGGATCTAAGGCTAAACTGTAGGCTTTAGAGAGAAAGGTGAGTGAAAGCAGCACTGGAGCAGCACTGGGGCAGAAGCTTATTTTGGAACTATGATGCTGCTGAATGCAGTGCCCTGTTTCTGACACCATCCATGCTTCTCTGTTGAAACAATTCCCCTCTGTCATGCCTCTGAATGAGAGGGTTCCCTGAGAAACCAACCCTGTCTGCTTCTGACAATATCACGAAGAAATGGGCACAAGAGAGGACTTGTACACATGGATAACATGGCTTTAAAATCTGAAAACGCTGTGTATGTTAAAACTTACACAGAGATATGATTCTGTAATTCTCTTCTTAAAAAACCTAACCCCCAACAGCAGCAGCCCCACTCACAGACCCACCTGGTATGCAGCTTGTCTTGCATCCAGCACTGCTAGATGGCCCAGGGTAGTCTGAGCTGTTGAAACTGATGCAGTTCCTCTGCAAAGAATATAGTCTGGAGTTTCAGGAAGAGTAGTCTTAGGTATTCCTGGCCAAGTCCTTTAAAAAAACCAAACCAACCAACCAAAAAAAACATGAGAGAGAAACTTAGAAAAGAGAGTGTATCATACTAATTAATGTTACTTGTACTAAAGTGCAAAAGATCTTTAGTTTTTTTTTTTAATCTCCACAAAAGGTTTACCTTAAAAACTTCTTTGTTTAGTACAACCACCTTTTTCTTTTAAAACTTCAGGATCTCTGCACAGTATTGAATTCTTATCTTCTGAATGACAATACACAGTATATTCATAGATCTGAAAGTGCTGAACTGATAGCTAGTGGCTAGCAAGTGGCGTAGTAATAGCCATGACATTGTATTCTTTTACAATATGTAATTCACTTTTATTTGGATCCATTGCTATTCTTTCCTTAAAATCACCACCCACCCAAACTGCCCCATAACTAGTTCAATGACATCACGAAGGATGAGCACAGTGTAAGTGCAGAAAACCCTTCCAGAAGATTTTACTAGGAGGAGATTAGGGTTTTTCGCTTAAGGAAGCTTTCCTGTCCAGAAAGAGGCATCTTTCCCAGAAGGCAGTTTTAGATGTTTCTCTTCCTGCATTCCAGAGAGGCTCTCCCTGGTATGAGAAAAGATAAGTTGTCACAGACACGTCTGAAGGCTGGGGGTGCTGGGGACAATAAAAGCCCTGAGAAGAACAAGGAAGCATGTCTTTTCCTAGGCCTGGTGCAGTTTTGTGCTGATATGTTGAGTGTTCTCAACTTTTGAAAATAAATTCTCCTAAATCCTTCCACTGCCTGATATCTTTGGAGTACCTGCTTGTATTTGACCCTTACAGTAACTATTCAGCAGCTTCATCAAGTGCAGCAAAAAACTATGAGGACAGTGCCTGGTATCAATTTAGAGAAGAGAAATTAGAACAGTGTTCAGTATCTTCAAATATTACCTCCTCCCTCGTTTAACTAACTGTTGAACTTTAGAGGTTTCTAGAGGAAGTCCAGCTTGTTTACGATGGATTAAAGTCGACATCTTCTCTCTAGGTATTTCAGTTTCTGGGGGATAACAGAAGATCTACTCAGCAAAAGCAAAACTGTGGCCAAAATATGATTGTTCTGGAGTAACTATATGCAGCTTGATGCTCTACACTTTCAAGAAATAGCTTTGTGTGCTTTATTATGCAAATCTTTCCATTTAAAATATTACAGCATATAAAAGCCTCTGTTTCCTAGAGGCAGTCTGCTGCAGTCTTTGAAAAGGAAGAGAAGGCCTGAACAAGCAATTTCTTCTTTACTTACCTGCTACTTGTATGTCATCAACAGTGATGGTTTCATCTAAATCCAAGAGCAGCTTTTCAGTGAGGGCAGCCAGTGCAGAAAAAAAGCGCTGAGCACACTCAGCAGCGCAGTCCTGTTGGGATGTTGGAGACAAGTGAGAGAAATTCTTTTGATAATTTGATCTCCTCTCCTTTTAATTTGGCTCCAAAAGAACTACACAAGTATCCAACCTTGACATTTTGCAGCGGGTGCAGATACCAAAGCTTGAAGTTGCACATAAAAGGGTCTCAAAGCATTTCTCTGCAGTATTCTTAACACTGCCTGATCATTTAAAGTTCACAAAACTGCAGAGTTCTGTGCATAGGTACCCATCAGTTATATATCTGTGTTAAACCTGAGAAACACAGCTGTCTGTAAATGCATCCTTCTTCCCAAAGCAAAGACCATTTTGGAATTCGGGAACTTCAGGTGGAAGTGCTTTGGGCAGGTGTTATTCTAAACGAGGGTATTTGTGTTTCTGCGTCTGTATGCAGAGTTAAGAGCAGAAGGAGCTGTTACTTTGGAATTAAAATATATATAATCTTCAGACAGTATAGAATTTGGAGTAAGTGGCCTGAGAGAAGAAAATAAAGAGCTTTAATGCTGGGGAACCAACCTTCAATAAACCCCGGGGTGGAGGGGGAAAAGTGTTTTGATTCCTGAATCTCTGCTGTAAATTCTGCTTATTCCACTTCTTAATCTTGTGTGGAAAAGTGTCAATTATTTGCACTAATGAAATGCACAGAGAAGACACCCTTCCAGTCTGCAAATAAGAGAACTAACCAGAGGATGTCACCCCTGCAGCCAACATTCCTACCTACCATTAAGCTCACAGCCAGGATGCTCTAGGAATGGTACAAAAGATCAGTTAGGTCTACAATAAATCTATACATGTGTATGTGTGCATACGTATTTATGTCAATATTGATCTAATGCTGATAATACATAACTTAAAGGTTAAAAGGTATATGACCAGGATTGCCTAAAACTGAAAACATTTTCAAGTTTCCTTTAGATGGGAAGGAAAAATGGACCCAAAATGCATTCTCCTTTCCAAATGCAACATTTAAGTTCACAGTAAGCAAGGGCTTTACAATTACCTGCAGCATCTTTGTGTTGAGGTGAACACCATCAGTTTGATCTTTCTGTCTTTTTATTTCCTCTTGGCACAAAGCCTCCAGCTGAAGGGAGTTGTTTGGGTGTCCCAGGGAGTAATGTAATTTTCTCTGGTGCACAGTCTTTAAGCAAACACGTAGGAAAAAAAATGCCTTCAGTAAATAATGTACTTCGAGTCATAATAAGGAAGAAGTAAAACCAAAACATTTTATATAAAAGTATTCAGAAAGACAAAGAAAACAGCTACTCCGTGGCTGTCTGGAGATAAACCTTGCAGTGCAGTATGCACTAAATTGCCTCTCTGCTGGAGGATAGGGCCTCTGGTCTCACTTCGGGGTTTGTTTTCAGTAAATAATCATCTCTACTACCAAGTGGTAAAGAAGATACTTTTTTATATCTCTGTATTTGTAATTTTTTCCTGAATTTAACTTAATACTCAGAGCAACAAAACCTGAAGTTACTGTAGCATTTTCTGCATGATCTCCATTATGATTCTGTTCCGAGTTCTGACGTTACTGGAAAAAAAAAATGCCTCTTTTATGAATAATAGTAAACAATAGTATTTCATTATCCGTATATCATGGTTCCCACAAAGGAGTGCACCCATACAGTAGGAGCTGTATGGCCCTATCACAAGGTCACAGCCCTTGCAGAGTTGACAGTCCAAGTGTAAGGTCACAGGCAGAGCTGACAGGATAAGAAAAAGGCAGACCAGTGCTGGAAGAAGGGATCAAAAAGGACTGAGTTCCAGGAAATACAAAGCCTCCAGAACTACCCAGACTAACTGCGAACACAGAAACTACACCTCAGCTCAGCAGGGACTGATGAAGCAAACAGTGAGAATGAGAAAACGTTATCAGATGCATTTAGCATTGCTTACACTGGAAGCATTCCAATATATCCATGATAGATACCTTCACATCCTCCCACTCTTTCAGCTGTCTGTTGAAGAGGTGCTGAATCTGACCAGTGGAAGAGCTGAGTTTCTGCTCATGTTCTTTTAAAAGACTATCCACTGCCAGCTGGGAGACAGAAGAGAGCTCCTCCTCAAACCACTTCAGCTGATCCCTAAATTCTTTTGGCAAAAAACAGGGTGTGTATGTGACACAGAAGTATTAATTGCAAGGAAAAAAATCCCACTCAGTTCAGTTGAATACACACTGCAAGGGTCGAACAGCCTGGAATTTTCTCTCAGAGATTCTCTCTCTGCCATTCCTTTCCCTAGGTCCAATGCTTTAAGAAACACACACTTGCTTTCAACTTAGTCAAGTGCCCTTCAGCTATGATTTTTGTAGCTGAGAATACTTAAAAGAGAATATTGGCTCAAGTTCCAGTAAAATCAACTGGAGTTTTCCCACTGAGATCGATGGATTAAGACAACGATATAATTCTTGGTCCCTGCAATTTTCAGCTTACACATCGAAAAACTACATACACAAGAAATTAAAAGTCTTAAATTAATGAATTTACCTCTAAGACAGAAATTGTAGTAATCATCTGCCTGCCTTTTGTACGACAATAGTTTCCGTCTGAGCATTTCTGCCCAATGTTCAAAAGTCTCTGGCAGATCTTTAGGTATTCCCATTTGAGGTGCCTTTTCTCCATAAAAATCCTGCAGAAGGGAACAAAACACCAGATAAATTGTTGGTAACACATTCAGATGAGTCACATCGAGATATATAACAGCAGGAGAAGGAAGGAAAATTTTTGGATGGTCTGACAAATATTGAAAGGAACCAAATTATTTCTCTGACACAGGAGTGGCAGAAGTGACTGAAGAACACAAGGTTTTCTTACCTCACCAAGGCCAAGCAAGGTGTTGCTACCCGTCCAGAGAATATTCATAATAATCCCCTTAAAAGTACTGAAAACCAACAAAATTTAAAAAAAAAAAAAAAATTAAATACTATCACACTGTAAAACGATCACATTGGCAATATTCACTGCTGTTGAAATATTATGTTCAGGTTAATTTTAATACATTTTCAGAGCATCCACAAACAAATATTCAGAATGCCTAAGATCCTTGCCCCGCATTAGTATTGGTTCTCCTCAGAAGCAGCCAGGACTCGGAGTTATTGTAAATGATCACTAGAGAGCACTGCCACATCACAAAGCAATTCTAGCCAACTTCCTGTGACTAAAACTTACCTTTAAGAGCTGACCATGCATTGTAGATAAACCAGAAATATTTGAAGATGGGTCTAGCTGTTTACTGGAATTATATTGAAACACAATTGGGAATAAAATTCCCAAGTGCTTAAACATCTTAGGCATTAATTTGAATAGTTTTGCATGGCACATACAAAATATCTCAGTTCTGTAGAGTACAGCTGCTCAGATATGATAATTTTCTTAGAGAAGGGGAATGGGACATGTTTATTCCTATCAATGGAATATTGAGCACAAGAATGTAGTGTATAAAATTTATTGGTCTTCTCAGATGTGAAAATAATGGAAAGAGAGGCTATTTTACATTCCCCACTCCCTTTTTGTAAATGTGCAAAATGGGCTCCAATGAGACCTCCCATTTCAGACATTAAACAGAATAAAACAGATGAACTTTTATTTTCATAATTAGTATGTTACAAAAAGGAACTGTTCTGTAAGCACTGTGACCAATAAATATCAAGGTTAAACACCTCAAAAGTAAATAGGGAACTCTATAGGTCACAATGATAGACAGACAGATACACAGATTAGATAGATAAGAGGTTTTTTTCAGATTAATTTCTTCTTCTGCAAATACATGACTTACTCAGACTTGGGAGGCTTCTTTCCAAATATCTGGTATCTCTTGTCCTTGGGAATAGAATTGGTGCTTTTCTTTTCGCTAGGAAGGAAAAACATTAATTTGATACTATCCACAAGTGTTTTCCTACTCTGGCTGATGATCGGAGACAGGCTGAAGGAAAAAAAAAATCGGAAAAATGTAACTCTAAAACTAGTATTATGTGTGTCCTGGCTCTGGGTTAGTCTGTATTTCAACAACTTCAGAATCCAAAACAGCAGCAGATGAAGGAGAAAAAGAAAAATGTTTTTCCCAGCCACAATCTGGGAAAAAAACCCCAAACATAACAAAGCTGATCATGTGGACATAAACAGAGATCCCAAATGACAATCATAGGTGGAAAAAAGGCTCATACAAAAAAGCATTAAGAATCTTTCAGTGAACAGGCAGGGCTTTACTTAAATTTTTGCATAGGAATATTTCAAGTGGAATTCCTCCTTTCGGGGGTCTTACCTTTTTTTTGGCTTCATTTCATCCCAAGATGATTCCTTGCTGATCTGAGCTGCATGTGCATTGGATACCTTCTTCTTTATTGGAGGAAGAGCGGCTTTTAGTTAACAAGGAAAAGATGAAGAATATTGTATAAATGCCAATTGAAGTATTTTTTTATATGGATATAAATTTTGTGGTCTTGTTTTCCTTACAATACGTAGGGCACAGCTACAGGAACAATCATAACTGAAGCAACACAGAAGTGGCAAGAGAAATAAAGGTTATGTTCTGGGGATGTCACAGAAGATGGACAGATGGGAGGAGATATAAAACGACGTGAAGGTAGGAGAATGAACGGGCTACATTCATAGTCTTGGCTGTGATAGGGACATGGAAATGTGGAAGAGAGAGAGAATACCTTTGAGAATGGCTGGAGAAGTCAAGCTCTGCAGAAGAAAGGGGAAATCAGAACTCTACATAGGGAGCACCTGGGATTACCTCTGCGCTCACGTTCGAGTGGGTGATATTAAAAGAAATACAGGCACACCTGGTCCTAATGAACGTGACTGATCATTTCTCTCTTGATTTAAGTCTGGAGATTGTTTGGATGGGTCAAATCTAAAAAAAAAAAAGGAGAGAGATAAATGGCTGCTGAATATCCTGTTAGTTTATGTTCTATGCTACATACTACATTATACAGAGACCTAGGCAAGTTCTCCATCCCTACCCTGAGCTAAATGTGGTTAAATTTCTGAGATCATATTTAATAGACAGGGTTACTTTTACAACCGACAGTGTATATTGAAGTACTTTGATGGGACTAACTAACTCTTTACCTGAAATTCTGGAATTTCTAGAAGCAAAACCGCATTAAAATACTATTTGCAAATCAAACACTTTTTAAACTCTTCGTTGCACGCTTTTCAGCTAGACTGATTTTTAAAGTTAGACTGATCAGAAAGCATGTAGTAGTATTACCTACGAACAGTCTATTCAATAGTTCTGGATATACAAGGTATTCTACAAAATATGGATTCAGGAAAACCTTTATGTGCTTCTGGAATATAAATTTTAAAAATACTGTTGTGAAGCCCCTTGAGCCTCATGGAGAGAAGTGGCATATGGAGCAAAGAAAATATAAATTAAGACGAGGACAGAACAAGTACTTACCCAGCTAAATTTTGGATAACACTTATTGCCAAGTCATCAAGTGCTGACGTATCCATTCTGCTTGGATTTAACAAAGGGAATTTTTCAGGATCCAGCCCCATTACCATCCTTTTGCTCTCATCTCTGAGACTCTCTGTTTGAACAGCAGGAGCAATGGAATCTTGTAACATCCCATCCATGGCAAGAGTGGTAGAGTCCTCCTGAAATGGGAAGAAAAAGGAGGCCTTCTTGACTGTAGCAGGCAGTTAGTGAAAGCATTCCACATAGTAACTTACTAAAGCAGATACTCCGAACAGACACTATTTTGCCTCACAGGCTGAAATAAAATTTTTTGTCATTCTAGTAGCAATATTGTTACAGTTATGCAACTCTGAAACACTTCAAAGCAGTTAGGAGTAGGTTCTCGAAATAATCATCAGCAGTATTTAAAGGTATACTCTCAGAACAACGATCCACTGAGATTACAAAATAAAGACAGACTTTCCAGAAAAGGAAGAAAGAAAACACAAGCCATTTGATAAAAACAAAATCTCTTCACGACACATTTGATTTTCTTAAATTATTTAAAGAAATCCATGAAATATGTATCTATGAATAGTGCTATGCCTTGAAAACAAACTCAAGAACTGAGCAACTCATTGCATCTTGTAAACTTGGTGCGGACTGCAGATTTAATCAACCTCTCAATAAAATGTCCTAATGTTAGTGTCTTGGACAGCTTGGCATAATGCAGATTCTTTCTTCATTTGAAAATTCAAAGCACAGATCCTGAAAAACTTTTAAAACATCTACACAGGGAAATTCTCGCAACATTAAATAAAACATAGAGAATGTAGATACTTACACTGGCATGGGGGATCGTTGCTTTTTCTATGAAGCAGTCAAGATACTGGCTTCTCTTTTTCAGCTCTTTCAACACCTCTTTAGCAAAATCATACAACTCTTCAGAAGCTGAAGCCTGAAAGATATGGTAATACAGATAGTATTTATTAAACCAGATATTTTGGCCTTTTCAAACATGCTAACTCTTGAAAACAACGTCATTAGCCTCTGTTCTGTCACCAGCTTATCCATGGAAGCAATGAGATCACATAGAGGTTGAGGTTTTGGTCTGGTAAAGAGGAAAAGAGGTGTGGGACCTTCCTCAGCAAAAGTTCTGTGTTTCTGCCCACCCCCCAAATTGTGAAGAAACACAAGTCTATCTTAAAAATATCAGCTTACGCAATCATGCATAGTGAGTCAAATTAATAACAATTATTAACAATTCAAATTAAATACCATCTTGTACTGTTTAGAACTTACTTCTTTATCTGCAGTAGGATGAGCACAAGCATCTCTCTTCTGATGGAGTTTCTCCAGGTAAGACTTTAATGTCACTGACTGCAAGTTGGAATTTGCTACCTAAGGCAGAAGCAGATACTAGGGAAGTAAAATCCCCATTCAGAGGGTTTTCAGAGCCTCCACTTTCAAACCTCTAGAATCACTGATAAAAAACAGCTAAAAAAATCCCTGGTACTCAGAGGAAAAGCTGAAAACAGTAATTCACAAAAGCAACACTTCATGTCCTTCACTGCACCACACAAAAATGCCGGTCAATTCAGATGTACATAGTCGGTGTGCTGCAGGGCCACAGTGTTCCAGCACAGCTGCAGCAGTAAAAACAAAGTTCTAAGCTGATAGTGACAGAAAACAGGTTTTGAATTAACACAGCAAGTCACTTAATGTTTGTCCGCTCTGAACTCAGCCAAAATCTCTTCAATAGAACTTAAAAAAAAAATTATTATACGGAATTTAAGCAAAGTTCTGATGTTTCTGTTTGTACCTCCGATTTGATTTGCTGTTGTAGCCATCTCAAAGATCGTTGGACCTTCTCCATAAAGGCTCGACTCACAGAGACGTCAGCAAATTTTTTTTCAGACTGCTTGATAAGTTCAGTAGCCTTTAAGAATGCCAGAGACAAGAGACAGGACTAGGTCATTTTTCACTTTTTAAAACTTAAATAATAGAACTTGCCAGTTTTATTTCTTTTTTCCATCCTGTAATTGCCAAAGACAACAGTCTCACAGTTATAATTTGAAATCAGGCTGACTGCAAATCAGCTATATCAATAGAAAACATCATTTGAAAGAATGAAACTCTGCATACCTGCTCCAAGCAGCTTGATTCCATTTTCTCCACATCTGTTTTGATTAAACTTTCCAAAGAGTCAATTTGCTTACTTTCTTTCTGAAGACATCTGTTGAAAAACTTTACCTCTTCAGAAGAGAAGTCACCTCCCTCTGAAAATAATCTGAAAGCAAAAGTAGAAGCTGTGACTCTTCTTTTTCTCCAAGACTGTTTTAGCTAAGCAGCTCTAAAATGTAAATATCAACACAAATGTGACGAAAACAGTGTAATAACTGTGGCTTAACAGAATATTTTTTTTAAATAGCAAATTAGATGAATAACAAAATAAACTTTAATTTTACTCTTCTGCCTATGCAACAGACACCAATGCCCAGAAATATGTCACTATTTATAAACAAAACTTCCAGGAAATCTCTATACCTGCAAGTTTTGAGAAAATCCACATTTGAACGCTTTAGTTTCCCTAAAGCTTCCTCCAAATAGTGCAGGTAACTCCTCACAGTAACCCCAACTGATTCCAGATGATTGTGGAGCTCCGATTGCAGCCTGTCGCTGGGAGAAGCTGACCTAATAACAAATAATAAAAGACAGGGACAACGTGTCAGGAGAGGAACATACACGATGATTTGGCGACTGCTGGCTGTGAAGACATGAACAAATGTCAGAATTCCAAAGTGATTAACTGAATTCTGAAAGCAACCCCCTGAGCTGGGATGGTCTGAATGAACACGTGGAAGGTATCAGCAACAGCTGATGCTATTGGGAAGTTTTCTTCAAAATCAATTAGTCAATTACTATTACTGTGCAGGTTCAGTAAAGTGAATAAAATCTGAACAGCTGAAACACCTTTTCTACTTCAAGACCGCCAGCACTTTGAAAAGAGACGAAAATTTCCACATGTTCAGCCCTGATTTTAATTCTTTCAGGGAGAGAGAATGAAATTCTTCACATCTTTTCAAGTTTTATAAAGTAGTCTTCACTGAAGAATGATGTATAAAACAGGTTCAGAACGCAAACAAGAAACATCTCAGACAGCAATCAGGAGTATTTAACTGCGGAGACTTACAGCCAGAAACACCTGTGGCACACTTACTGCTCAGTCACAGGAGCATGGAGGAAGTCGTGCTCCAAGTTACGGATTTGGGAGCCTAAGTTTGTGTTGAGGTTATTTAGCTGATCCAAAAATTTGAGAAATTCAGCTTTCTCCTTTTTCAGGCCTTCCCCCAGTCCCACACAGTGGCGCTCGAGATGCTCTTTGTGAAGTGACAGTTCCCCTGAGAAGAAAAGAACTTTTACAATATGGATATTATTCCCTGTTTGCTGTGGACTATCACAAGACACAGTCAACCTACGACCAACAGCAGCAGCAAAACAAACAGAGCCAGACTTCACAGTAACTAAACCATGCAAATAAAATACATTCCATTTGGTTTCTTTGACTTTTCTCCTGTGTTAAACATATATCCTTAGCAGCTCCTAATCCACTCAAAACAAAAATGTCTCTTGTTTGCTCCAAGCGTTCTTTTTCCTTTATTTTTGGTCATTGCTGACATCTTCGTTATCTCTCTGTTCTCAGTCTTGTAACAAAAGTAAAGTGGTTTTTTTAATGGAAAATACACTTCTCCCTGGTTTTGTGAGGGGAAAAACCCATCAGTTTTGGTCTCCCTTCTGGAATGATAGTTGGATAAATCAAGAGCCGGCCAATTGCCTCAAGAAAGCGGCCAGAAAAAGCACCTGTCCTCTTTGCAGAAAAAGGGAAATTGAAAAATTATTTGCCTGTTCTCCTAAGAGAGAATTTTTTACTTTATATGTGAAAGACATACCAACAAACTTTTCTAAAGTACTTTTTTCCCACCATAAAAACCAGACGATTCTCATGCAAAAGGAAGTTTTGATTAGTGGCTGCTCTGTAGTTGCTCAGTGACATTTCACAGAGCTAAATCCTTCCTCTCGTGTTTCCAGAAGCCTGGTCCTGGCATTTCAGCTCTCTCAACTCGCTAATTCTTTCTCTGCAACACTCAGAAAATTATTTTTTGTACAATAAAAACTCCTGCTCAGTAATTTCAGGGCAAATGAGAATTCATAAATGTTGGCTATACAACGTTCTACATCTTGTACAATCCAGCTGTTGATCAAGGCGCCACTGTCTGTTTTTCCAAACTTAACACCGCACAAACCAGGAAGAGGTTCAGAAATGTCATTCTGAAAATATACCAGTAACATATTATACTGGGAATTTGTAGACACTCAACTGCTTCCTTGCTCAGTTGTCCTTTACAACTGAGTCAACTAATGCTGAAACAGTTTTGGCCCACTTATGATCATCTCTAAACAAAGACATA
>VZRE01001153.1:26709-38494 GCA_013396775.1 Cephalopterus ornatus | reverse complement strand
AGAAAAAAAAAAAAAAAAAAATCAGTACCAGCTCGAACATTGTAGATATTTGTCTGTATCTCCTCCCGCTTTTTTTGATGCAACTGAAAATGCAGCAGCAGTATTGAATTCAGCTCCTCTTTCTTGGCAGCCACAAAGAGGTGGCAGTTGGACAAGGATTCTGCAAACCATTTCTCCAAGTGTTCAAAAAAACAGAGGCGAATCCTATGATTGAAAAAGAGATATTACAGCGAGGAACAGTAAGTAATAAAGAAGAATTTATTAAATATATTAATTCTAAGAATTTAACTTCTGACCGTAGGGAGATATGCTTTCAGTACCATTTGCACAATACTGGTTAAGTTTTTGTGCTAGCTGCACACTACTGAGTACCAGGCATTTTACCTTCATGGCTCTGCAGGGAATTTGGGAATTTTACTTGTCTTTCTGTAATCTGTTTTGACATTTAATAAATTTCCATAAAATATGAATGTTCTGTAAAGGTAAATGCTTTTGTGGTACTTTGAAAGGACGGATACAAAGCAATATAAACATTTTCTTATATTTGTATCAATTTTAAAAAGAGAAATAACATAATAATTATACAATTATAATTTTATAACTAAAATATCTAATTATATACCAGTAATTAGATAATTTGGGCCTCTTCAGTATAAAGTTTCTTCTAAACAGCTGAAATTTGTCTATTAGATAAAGAAGCTGTTCTCTACTCACTTTTTCTTCAGCTTGACAAACACGGTTTCTTTGAGAAGTACGTATTTCAGGTACGTAGGAAGCGATTCTTCCTTCTCATATTTTGTAAAATAATTCTCCGAGATGTCAGTCTTTCCTGCCTCTTCAACTCCAAGGCCAGTGTAAGTGTTTCCACTAGCAGTGGAAAATATCTCCATGGCAATTTCAGCACTTTCTGCCTTGCTGCTATTGAGCACCGCCTAGTGAACAGTTGGGAATCATCATCTGCTACCTTTAAAGGTATCAGCATAGAATCAACACAGCCCAAGCTCACGTAAGAATCCTAAGGATATTTAGAATAACATTCTCAATTCGGACATTTATACAGTGTCAGGAATATAGACATTTATATATGCTGGGAAGACTCAATAGTCAAAGTCACCAATGTTTTAAATGGGCTGTGATATGTTAATAAATTAATGGAATTAAAGAACTGAAAAAACAAAACTTATGTACAAATACAGCTTAAAGCATTCACCATGGCTTAAGAACACTGGGATGAAAGAAAGATAGATTAAAAAAAAACCCAAAACTATGCAAAGGGTTTTTACAAGGGTAAAAGCAGTGCTTGTAAATGGTTTTATACACTCTATTTATCCATAAAAAGGATCTAAACCCCTATGGGCTTTGTTTACCAACTAAGCAAACAAAGACTTTCTATTCATCCTCAGCAAAAAGACTTCCTATTCCTCCTTATTTATTCTCTTGTTCACTTAACCTCTGTAACGCTTACCCCTTGTTCTGCATGTTCAGTTTCTTCACTTCTATGAGGAATGCTCTCTCCATCTTCCTCTGTTTCTTCCGTTTCCTGTGCCAAGATCTCCTGCTCAGCTGGGTTTGTTTCTCCATCGGATCGTTGACAACTGCCTATCTCTCCTGGCACTGGTTGAGAGAGCCGATTGTCCCACTCTGCTCCCTGCTGGTGCGGCCTCACCTCAAGCCCTGGAGGCAATTTTGGATGCCACAATATAAGAAAGATCTAAAGCTATTAGGGAGCGTCCAAAGGAGAGAGACACAGACGGTGACGGGACTAGAGGGGAAGCCTTATGAGCAATGGCTGAGGTAATTTGGCTTGTTCAGCTGGAGGAGACTGAGGTCAGAGCTCATTGGGGTCTGCAGCTTCCTCCCGAGGGGTGGTGGAGGGGCAGCTCCGGTCTCTGCTCTGTGTGAGCAGGGACAAGACCTGAGGGAATGGCTGGATCTATGTCATAGGAAGCTTAGCTGGACCTCAGGAAAAGGCTCTTCCCCCAGAGGGTGGTTGGGCACTGAACAGGCTCGCCAGGGCACAGCCCCAAGGCTGCCAGAGCTCAAGGACCATTTGGACAACATTCTCAAGCACATAGTTTTGTTTGGGTGTCTGTGCAAGGCCAGGAGTTGGACTTGGATGATCCTTGTGGGTCCCTTCAAACTCAGGATATTCTTTGATTTTTCCCTCTCTTTCATTTCCTTGCACAATGCTCTCAGCTTGCTGCTTCACTACATGTTCAGCTTCTGAAGCCTCAACTAGTCATGTACAGTTAAAGCACAGTTTTACTGGTTACAATCCAAAGAGATACAGATTGAAAAAAAGAAAGCAAGCAAAAATACCTGTTTGTACCACTGAGGCATTACTTTGATCTTGAACTGTGGAGGCTGTCTTGCCTTGCAAGTTCTAAAAGCAAAACAACAACAACAACAAAAAAAACTATACCATTTTTTTACCTGCTTATAAGAAATCCATATCCCTTCTCAAAATGTATCTATTTCAGTAAGTTTTGATCGTCTTGAATGGATCGTTTATTGTCTAAAGAACCTGTAACACTCAAATTCACTAATCTAAATTTGTTACCTTGTAGTTTTCTGTTTAAAAGGCGAATGAATTTGCTGAAAAGCAGTTTGTAACAAGATTTTAATGAGACAAAATTTTCTTTTTACCTGTTTGAAGATTTCCTTCACATTAAAGTGCTGGCTGATGGACGTGCTGTAAGAAATCAACTCCTGCAAAATAGCTTCTGGGTAAGCCATTACTTCATCCATTACAACTTGGTTGAGTGTCTCATTCCTGTCAAATTTAAGGTCACTGTTTAAGAGATTCAAGAATGCATAGAAATAAAATGAATTTGACTACAGTGCCTTTAAATCCAAATCTATCTTTCTCACTAATCTCATAAAACCTTTAGGCTAAATGCTGCACTTGAGATGTTTATACTAAATACAATCACAAGCAGTGTTTTTCCACACCTTCACACTACAGCATAAACAAGACCTAAGCAGTACAATCAACATTAAAGTATGATTTATTTTCTAAGTTTACACTAGAAAACTTCGTACCTAGTTCTAATATGATCTAAAGAAGAAAGGGCCTTCTCCATATATTTCTGCAGCTCTTCGTCACAGCTTGCCATTTTCATTCTTTCCAAAATTATATCTAGATCAACTTTCATCATCTAAGGCCACATAAAAAATACAAGTAAATTCATTTAGTAGATACTAAAATCTCCATAACTATTTAGGATTCCAAGTAATTTGATTATGTACATATATTTTACAACAAGAAGGGAAGCTACCTTAGTAAAACTCGTTGCCTATGAAGACCTTTCCCACGTAATTAACATTTCTGACATTGTCACCTTAAGTTGCTTGTTTTAACTATGAGAACTTGACATCCAGTCAGACTCTGTACCTGCACAAGATTTTATAATAGCAACTTGCAGCCACTTTATAATGAAAATATAATCTTTACCACTGTTGCCATATCAAGAATACGATATGACCATCCACTCAGTGTGGACAGCAGTCAGCAAAGCAGTTAGCAAAGATGCACCCCACAGAATGAAACCCACACGGAGAAATTCCAGTATAAAAGTCAAAGATTAAGTCTTCCATTTTATTTTGAATTCCAGAGGGCTCTTTGCATTAAGAAGCCCTTTCTTTACAACATGCCACATCCTTGATTTGTGTTTATACCTGTATCATGCTATCCTGTTCCCATCTGCATTCATCCATTTTCTTCTGAAGTTCACCTTCCTGCTGGGACAGCTGGAGTTTATGGATTTCCCAGAGGGCCATGGCCTCCTGAAAATAGCTGTACAAGCCTTGACAATGCAGCTCATGCTGTTTAGCCATCTCCTGAAAGTCTCTCTAAAGAAAAACACTGAAGTGACTAAGTTATTTTTAAACTGCTGGAAGGTGAAATGAATGAATAAGAGGATGTGTAACATGACAGAAGTCTGCCGGGAAGTAAACTGTCAGTATTCAACATGGTGAGAGGGAAAAAAAAACATTCAAGTAAACTGGATAAAAATGTGGATTTTTATTCTACAAGCTGAGAGCATCAAAACTTCTGTTTATTCTTCTGGTACTGTAAAGCACAGAATCACTGAGTTCTGCCATCTATCACTTTAGGAATTACTGCCCAGTCATTTTCTTGTACAGAATCATAAAAGATCAGATTGAAAGAAATTTGGGATACCACTCAGATCTATTCCTCTGCCTCTAGGCAGGTTGGGCTATACATAATTCATCCCTGACATATATATTTATATTACAAACATAAATTATGATATAAATATATTTATATAACAAATATAAGCCAAATCATTACGAACTCTTCTCCTTGAATCACACCAAGCTTCTTTTCCTTGTGGTGTTCACTCACACTATGGGTCTCATTCTAGTGTGACATCAACAGCCTCAGATGCAGATGGCACTGCAGGTGGGAGTGCAGGAAGAACAGACTAATCCCAGGGAGTAGTAAAAATATATGTGATAAACATACATCCATATGCTCCAGCTCTTCTTCAAACCTACGTTCTAGTTTCTCAGTCATCTGAAGGAAGTCAGAATGCACCATTTCAACATCTTCTACTGCGTAAACATTCATATCCAACAGGCTCATCTAAACAAAAAAAAAAGCCAAGTTATTGACATGCATATAACAAATATCGTGCAGCTTTTAGAGAGGATGGCTAAACAACTTGTGTTTTTCCTTGTGATGGATAGAGGAAGATTCAAACCCCCAGATCTCAGATTCTGTAAACAGTACAAATCTGTTGGACACAAGGAAAGAAACTGAGGCAGAGAGATGGAATTTCTTTCCCAAAAGAAAGACACTTAGCACAAAGGCAGAGTGTCCCTGCATCCTTCACATAAATGTAGGACAGTACTTCCTTCATTACTGCCATTTGTTATGGCTTTTACACGTTTCAAGTACAAATACCACACCCTACTGTGAAACAAAATGGACAGCAACTTCTCTTAACACAGTAAGACAGAGGTTAAAAAGTAATGTCACTTGTTATCTCAACGTCTGGTGGATCCTCAAACATTTTTTACTGTAACGACACTGTACACGGCTGTCAACAACCCTTCCAAGATCTCCCAAAGCTGTGACCCTCACCTTGCAGACATGTGCTTTTTCCCGACATTTGCCCAGGACCAGCTCATACTTGATGCGCATTTTCGTCACGCACTCCACGTTGTGGGAGTCTGAAGGACACGGAGCAGGCCACAGTCATGATTCCCGTATTTCCCAGTACAGTGTGCAATGGAAACATGACAGAAGCCCTGTGCTGAACCTCAGCACAGGGAACAGATCCCAGCAGGTCTGCACACTTGTGCGACACAACCGATCAATCACGTAAGATGCTTTAATACAAATCTGTTTGTCACTATGCTTAAAAGCAGCAAGTTATTTACAGCTGCTACCAACTTCTTTGCTACTAAGCAGGCTACAAATATCACGACAGGATGTGCTCTGGAGCAGAAGAAGGCAGACATACAGAGGGAAGGCACTCTATAGGACTCAGAGAAAGGAAACATCTCCAACACTTTCCCCCTCTCCTTCTCCAAGAGGTAAAAAGGAGTATTTTTGTATGACTAAGAACTGATCCATGTCAAAATTAACCTTCTATCTTCCCCTGATTAATTCTAAGCAAGACAGTTCCTGCTAGGTGTCACCAGGCACAAGTGCCTGTGCTGGCCAAAGGGAGGTGATGCCACAGACAACTTCTCTGGGTCCCACTGCCAGCTCAAAGCAACTGAGAAGGCATGTGAAAACACATGAAACAAGGAAAAGAGCAAACGTGCACTTTCAAAGCAACTGCCTGCTTCATTGCTGCCTGGAAAAAAAGAAATTATTGCTTGAATTCCAGATTCTTTTTATAGTTTCTCAACTTACCTAAACTTCGGTTCGAATTCTCCAAAGTTCTGTACCATTCATTTATCTCAGATTTCGTGTGTGTTGGAGGCAACAAGGTGCTATCAAAATAGGAAACAAGAGTCAAGTATCTTAACATATAAACCAGTCAGTTGTTAAAAGATAAAATTACGAATCAGAGTTTCCATACTACTGCACTTTATTTTATTTACTGCCATCTCAGCCATGAAAATAAACCAAGGAGACTGCTGTTGTTCTAGGCCACTGAACAACTGACTGACAAGGAACTAACTTGTTCCTACGTTCATTGTAAATGAAAAGCTGTAAATATTGTAATGCATTGCATCCAAAAATGCTTGTTGTCAGGATGGATATTCAAACATAGACAGTTAGATTTCTATCCAGATTCTCCCTTAATTTATTACACAAATGAAATCCCATGCAGAAACAACGCCTTAACTAAAGCACCAACTTCTAGTTCTCTACCCATCCTTGTCTGTTAATTTATACCATGTTTCAAATATTAGTTAAGATTTACTTTTGCACTCCTGCATTTCTAGCTCTCGATCATTCCCTATTTAGTGTAGCTGGTACACTGAAAACCAAAAATGCATTTTTTACATTAAAAAGAGCTTTACCAAAACCAGTTTAGGACCTGACTCCTTCCGAACTGTACAATCACACACTGACAGAAAGCTGTGCGCGTGCATTTTGTAGCCAAGTCCCCTATGAACTCCACAAAGAATTCTGTTTCTCTTTTGCCATACCCAAGGTGCCACAAAACCCCCAGTCTCCGCTCACTAAGTACAATCTGCTCCTTTATCATATTTTCCATTTCTGTTTTCACAGCTGGAGGATTCTGTATTTCTTCACTCGCCATAAATTCTCTGTAGGATGGAAAAACGGTATGTATAATGGAAATGTGATATATGTGATATCCTATGTGCTGTGTATCAGACGTCTAATGAAAAAATGATAAAATATTACACTGTTTACAGAAAACAGAAGTGAACACTAGTCACTTTGTGTTATTCATTCCCCAAAATATGATTGTAATGTTACTGACCTGAAACTCTGAATTACACGGTTCTTTTGGATGAGCTTCCAGTCCTTGACTCTCTCTTGCCATTTCAACTGATGTGATTTTTCCTTCTCAAGCTCTGATTTCATCAGATTAAAGAGCAGCTTGGCAGTTGCCCTCTCATTACCCAAGAGTGCTCGGTTTATATTCTGCGTATCAAAAAATAAAATCAGGAGTATTTTACCAGCGTACAACATAAAAAAATACAAATTGTCTCTTCTATGCAAAATGAGGGAGAAAAGAATACAAATGATACAGAATATCCTGCAAAATAGAAAATTCTTTTATATGTTAGGGATTGATAAGCAGAAAAAATTAATTTCAGTTGGGGAAAAAAAAAAAAAGACATTCTGGGAATATTCAGACTGCTATCTTGCCCCAGATAAAACATTTACCGTGGCCTCATCATTGATGAGCCTGTGAACATCAGCTGCCAAGAAGAAGGAAATTTCCTCCAGTTTCACTGTATACTTTTTCAGTATATCTGCTATCTGTGCAATAAAAGAATAAAGAAAAGCAGCAACTAAGAAAGCGTAACTCAGATGTCAGTTTCCCAAGTTAAAAAATTATATGAACAATTTTTTTCCATTAAAATAAATTCCATTGGTTGATAGATGGATTGAGAAATAAACCTTGAAATATTAGCCTTAAATATCTTAAAGACTGATTTTTTAAAATCATTCATTAAAAAGTAACTGAAACTTTCCGCTTGGTTACTACTCATCTGTTTTTTCTTTCATATCTGTGATAACTGAGCACTCTGCAGACAAGCTGCAATATGAAATTAAAAATCAAACCAACTTCCTTTCAAGTATCTGCAGTGAATCCACCAGGGCCTGTCTTAAGCAAACACAAAATTTAAGCAAACGTCACCATCTGTGGCCTTTTTCATAACTAAACAAACATAAATAAAAAAGTTACTGGGTGATACTCTTGGACCTACTCACTTGTGTCTGCATTACAAAGAGCACAAACTGGCACAGGCAGAACAAACAGCTTTTGTTTGCCTACGAGAACAACGCAGCAGGGACCTCCTTAAGGGGTATCTACTTATTTATCCGAACATTTACTGTGATGTCCAATGACTTTTACAAGTCAGGCTGAAGCCGACACAACTGCAACAAATCTGCTACTGATAGCCAGCCTACCCAAACTAAAACTGAGCCAGGTCGTGCCTGTGCTCCTTCTCAGCTGTCCCCAAAAAATAACAGAGCAGATGACAGTTTGACCTAAAAAAACCCTCGCAGGAAAATAAAAGCAGCTCACCTTTAGTACAGATAACCGTGCGAGAAAGAAACACCTTGAAACTGGAAAAAAAGTATTTTCTTCTGATTATGCGGGTATAAAATGATTGAATAGTCTACTGGTGAAAAGAAAGCCATCACCACACAACAGAATTACTGGCAGACCTCTGACTCCTATGGAAACAAGCTACTCTTTGCTCTGCATCCAGCATTATCAGCAAATAATCATCTTATCCTTAAGTGACAGTTATTAAGGCTGCATCTCACTTTAGAGGCTCGACTCCTTTCAATCTCCTTTAGGGATTCATCCATTGCCCTAATCCACTTCTTTCTGTTGGAGGATTCCTGGTGAATCATATTCCACAGCTTTTCCAAATCCTGCAATAAGAATTTACTCTCTTTGAGAAGTAAACACACAAAAAAAAATTTAAAAAAAGAAAACAGATCAGTGAGCCGTGAGAACCTGTTACACAGGGCAGGTACAAATAACTGAAGGTGAGCTGATGCTCTGAGCTGCCTTACTTCAAACGAGAAACCTTCCAGAGCCGTGTCAGACGCGATCTTTTCAAACAGAAGTTTACTTTTTTCATCGGATTTCATCACTTTTAGTTGAAGGAATTTTTGACGCTCCAAAACAGAGGCTTCCATCTCCTAAAACGATAAAGAACTCAGTGTGATCACTTGAATTTTGGGCCCTGACCTTAGAACAGCACTCCAGACTATCTGCATCAAAAAATCCTGCCTTACTCTGCCAACGTTGTCCAGCTCCTGCTGCATTTTGGTCACTGCTTGATCGTGACACTTTTGCAGCCGTTCTGCCAGACGTTTCAAAGTCTCACTGCTTTTTTCCTCAGGAACTGCCAAGAAAGAAATGAGGATGATGGAGCCTGGAACTCTTGCTGCAGAACATGGGATGCATGAACAATAAATCCCTAAATCCACACTATGCCTGCTGCAGTCTGTGCAGCTCTTACAGTGTGCAGCATGGGAAGGGAAATCTTTGCAAATGGAGGTTAAAAATATTTGAGCGTATTTTAAAACTTCTTTTATTAACTTGTGATTTTCAGCATATAAGCTATCAACTAAGCCCAGGTATGATGCATAAAAGTTGCATCATTTCAAGAATGAGGTCTGCTTACATCAAAACTGGAATTTATCATCTAAACATAAGCTGTGATTGACTGACAATTTCACAACCATTTTTTTTTCCTAGGAGGAGACTCTTCAGCTTCAAAATTACCTACAAATCATCAAAAACGCGTCAGGTCATTTCTGAGCTTGATTCTATACCTTGTTCAGCTAAAACTGCTACATGTATAGTCCCTCCTATGAATGCAAATTTAAATAGCTGACATTAAGGGAAAACAATTTTACCAACTGTATCAGGTAGGCCTCTGACTTCCTCAGCTGAACTTGTATCTACATTTCTCCAGGCCTCTGGAGATGTTGTAGGTTGTCTAAAGCAAGAAGAGAATAAAGCTTTGGTTTGTACTAAATGCATAAGAAGAGGGAATAGCATAACAGTATAATATTCACTTTAATTGGCAAAATGTAATATTTAAGTGAACATAAGTATCATTCTAACTTCAAAGAATACGATTCAAAGAATCAACTTTGCTTCTTCTGAGATGAACTGAACTGAGTAATGATCTAGTGTGGTTTGACCCCAACTTCAAACCTGTTATGATGGTGTTAAAGCAATACATGCTAGATTTAGTGCACGTGAACTATGAAGAGAAACATACTATGCCTGAAAGGTAAAAGAATCTATGAAATCTCAAGGAGGAACTAGCAAGAAATGTGAAAATAGCCTTTATCTGCCCACTGCTCTTCCCATCAGCTTGGGCACTGTGTTTCTCCTCGGGCTGAGTGAGAATCCAGGAGAATTCAGCAGCAGGGTTAGGGTAAAAAAGGATGGATGCATTTAACTTCTTTCTTGTTCATTACATAATCTTACTGCATCATCATCATCATCACGTAAATCATCAACATACTTTGAAAAATATAGTTAAAAAGTATGTGTCAGACTCGGCACATATCTAGACTGCTTTGAGCAAAGAAGGCAGGCAATTTCTTTCGGAAAGGAAAGCCATACAACATGCCTGCCATTGCCAATATCAGCCTGTTAGCCTGCACTTGAACAGGCAGCAGCT
Source organism: Cephalopterus ornatus (assembly GCA_013396775.1). Classification (NCBI taxonomy): domain Eukaryota; kingdom Metazoa; phylum Chordata; class Aves; order Passeriformes; family Cotingidae; genus Cephalopterus; species Cephalopterus ornatus. Next base: position 28,147 of record VZRE01001153.1, on the reverse strand, counting down.
CACTATACTAAATTTACATTTCGCAAGGAGACAGTCTGTTACAAGTCGTTAGTGCTATGACCAAGAATTCAGAAATTTCTAGCTCCCAGTGCAAATATCACAACTTCATTCCTATAGTCATGAACGTGTAATTGGGGTTTTACGCTTCTGTTCTCTTACCTGTCCGATTGTGCCTTTTTTGTGGAGTCACTGACGGGCATTTTTCCAACACACTTCTGCTGGTAACACGGTAGCAGCATGGCATCAGCAGACACTTCTGAATGCCTATCCGAAGTGAGCATTTTACTCTTCTTAAAAGACCTAGCCTTCTTCTTTCCTTCCTTCAAAAGGTGTGCTTAAGTGAGCCTTCAAAAAACCATAGAATCAACAGATAGAATTCCTTCCAATCCCCTGAATGGAGAACAGTGACAAAACAGATCATAAAAATTGTGGGGAAAAGGTGGCAGAAGAGAAAAGCAAAAAAAAAAGGAACCCTACCGTGGCATGCGCATAACCATCTAAGGTTATTTTAATCTAAGGCTATTTTCAAAATGAGAAAAAAAGGTTAACCTTTTCCTCAGAGAGGAAAAGTGGAGCCAAGTGGATTGTGTGCCTTGCCTTCGGTTACCAGGGAAGTCAACAGTAGAGTGACAAATGCCTAAATCTGGCTGTGACTCTTAATGTGTTTTACTGCTGTGTTATACTGATTCTGCCTTCAGCTAATATATCCTGTTACACAACGAAGAGATGAGAACACATGGAGATGCATTGGAGAGCATATGCCGGAGATAACATAGTTCTTTTCTACTCGAACAAACCAAACCTAGAAAGGTTGAAAGTGACCTCTTGCCTGATGTCACTTCAATAGCCAGCAAAGAGCTGACCGACGCGACCAATTCCTTTGGGAATTGGGTTTTTTTTACCTTGGCCTTGGAGGTCGGTTTACAGCCTTCCTCTCTGCAGACGTGTCACACGCATCCTATTGAGAAGAGCTGGCCCATCAGAGCTGGTGGCCAGGCCTGCTTCCAGAGAACTGGCAACTACAGGCTGGGAGTCAAGGGGAGATAGAACGTTTCAGTTGGAAAAGGGCCTTCCTCGAATCACAGAATGGTCTGTGCTGGAAGGGACCCTCAAGCCCATCCAGTTCCACCCCCTGCCATGGGCAGGGACACCTTCCACTAGCCCAGGGTGCTCCAACCTGGCCTTGGACACTTCCAGGGATGGGGCAGCCACAGCTTCTCTGGGCAACCTGTGCCAGGGCCTCCCCACCCTCATAGGAAAAAATCTTCTTCCCAATATCCCATCTAGCCCCGCCCTCTATCAGCGTGAGGCCATGCCCCCTCGTTCTGTCCCTGTAGGCCCCTGCCCCAGGTCCCTCCCCGGCCCTCCTGGAGCCCCTTTAAGCACTGGAAGGGGCTCTACGGTCCCCCCCCCAGCGGGAGCCTTCCGCAGGCCGCAC
>VZRE01001153.1:11532-26477 GCA_013396775.1 Cephalopterus ornatus | reverse complement strand
GCAGAGGGGCGGGGCCCCCGCCCGCCCCCTGGCGGCCGCGGCCGGCACAGCGCCGCCGCTCCAGCCCATCGCGCCGCGCTCGGCCAGCCCGGAATCGCACGGCCCCGGGGGCTGAGGTCGCCTCTGCGGGGGGAAACCTGCAAGGTCTCCCTGACACCTACTCTGTCTTTCGACACGCCACGGCCATTTCCGGGGCTGGACTGACACCCCTCTTTGCCTCGTGGCTAAGAAATGGCATTGCTCTGGTTTTGCAGTTAAATGCACGGAAATTCGGGAAAAAAAAAAATTATTTCGTCTGCGTTTCAGCCGTTTCCTTTCTTAAACTGGTTGCAACAGAGTCAAGATAATGGTGCTCTGTGCCACGTCCCGCCACGCCACGGTCCCCCTCCCCACCTTGCAGCTGGGCCAGTCTCCAGCGTCCCAGGGAAGCGCCCGCGGTCCAGCGGTCCGGGCTCCGACACGGGGATCTCCGATTAGAAAGGCCCTGACGCGCCGTCCCGTCCCCGCCTCAGGGGTGCCGGGCTGCCCCTCCACCGGCGCTCCCATGGAGGCAGCTCTGGCTGGGCCAGGAGGCTCCCGGCACCTCCAGGGCACGGCTTTCCTCACGTCTCCCCGCGGCGCGGCGGAGGGACCACGGCGGGCGCGGCTGCTGCCGACCCGCCCACGGGGCTCGGCCGGGCCGCGCTCGGCGCCGCTCGGCTGGGTTCGGTTACGCTCGGCTCCGTTCGGGCTCGCTCCGTTCCGTTCGGTTCCGTTCGGCCCTTGTGAGGGCACCGCTCTCCCCCGGCCAGCCCGGCCTCCCGTTCCCGGTGGTTGGGGCTCGGGGGGAAAAGGGGCTGTTTTTACTGGCATTGTTTTGAAGGTGTTGAACTGAGGAGCTCTGGAGCCCGTGCGGTGGCGTACAGCAGCTGGCGGCTGTGCCCCGCGGGTTCGCGGGGGCATAATCCCAGGAGCGGCGGCGGGGGAGCCTCGAACAGGAGGAACGTGGCGGGTTGGCAGCCGCCGAAGCCGCCGAAGCACCGGTCAGGGCTGATGCCCTCAAAGGCTTTCGGAAAGTCTGATAAACTGTTGAGGTTAAGTCTCTTTTTCAGACGGTGGCAAACCGTCCTCCCGTGGAATTCGATGAGTTTAGGGGGGAGGGAGGGAGGACCAAGGGTGTGCGCTGGTCCTGCGCGGAGGAGAAGAGGTGGAGAAGGAGGATTTCTTGGGGCTGAGTCTTGGTCTGTTGGAGGTTTTTATGGACAGAAAATGCCTGGTGACTTCTAGAAATGGACTTGGGCCGCAGAACCCCCCAGGCCAATGCACTCACACCTTTTTTTCCCCCCTCCAAGCCTCTTCATTCCTCCCTATGTGAACTGATTTGGTCTGATTTGGTCTTCTGTACAGGGATGACTGCTGCTGGCACGGGTTGCTCCTCTGGTTCAGCGGCAGCTTGAGTGGCCACAGCGCCTGTTGGTCTGATTTCCTTCTCCTCCCTCTGAGGGTGCTGTTTAGGTATTGCATGGTGTCTGATAAATAGCACCCAGGGCCCAGCACACTGAAGTTGCTCCTCTCTGGAACTGCCACAGCGTTATCTCTTTCAAAGATTCTCCTGCTTTATCAAGATCCTGTAGTTGACAGAGGTGAACTTCCAAACCTTTGGAGCAGAACAGTCCTTCAAAAGCTGACCCATTTTCGCCCACGTTCCATGCGCTTCCTGGCTACTGCAAAAATGAACCCTGCCCATTCTGTAACAGGGTCTTTCCTATCAGCCAGTTCTCCTGGTAGTCACCCATCGTCCCAAGTGTCCCCGTGCCTTTCATCCATTTTCTGGCTATTGATGCTCATTCTAAATTTCAGTCAAATCCCTGTCCACCATCATCTTTCTGGCCTTTTTCCCTTTCCGTCGCTTTGGAGAGAGTTTTCCAAGGAGGCAAACTCATTCCCCTTGGGATTGTCCACAAAGGAAGGCCAAAACATTCTTTCAGAAGGGAGGTTTTTGACAGGTTTGTTGGATTTTCGAGATAGGAAGGATTTGAAAACTAAACAGCCCTCTACTGCATCCTCCTGGGTTCACCTGAGACTCTTCCCAGGCATCTCCTAGATTCTAGAAACTATCTGCTCATCGTTTGGATGGGTGCACTGCTCACTGGGTGCAAAACTGTTTGGATGGCTGGACCCAGAGAGTGGTGGGGAATGGAATTATATCCAGCTGGGACCAGTCACCAGTGGCATCCCCAAGGCTGAGTGTTGTGCCCAGTCCTGTTTAATAACTGGATGAGGGGACCAAGTGCACCCTCACTAAGTTCTCGGATGACACCAAGTTGGGTGGGAGTATTTTCTTCTTCCGGTGGAAAGGAGCCTCGGGGGCTCTCTACTGTTACAATACTTCATAATCCCAGTTACATGCCCCTGTGCTTACCCCTTCATGTGTCCATCCAGGCAAATCTGTACCTCTACACCAGCAGCCTTTATTCATCATTGTGATTGACTGGTCTGGACTTTGAGACCAGTTTGTCAGTCTGTTAAATGTTGCTCTTGACTGTGGGGCTCATGTTACTTCTCCATTATAAATGTGACACTTTTGAAATGCTCCAAAGGGTGTTTCATTGTGTGCTGTGCGTCGTGTAGGTTTGGAAAGAAAACTTTCCCCAGGTTAGGAAATAGAAATAAAATGAAAGAAGATGTAAACTAATTACTTTTTTGGAGCAGTTTTATGGTTTTTTCAACTCTTTGTCCTCCTCTCCCAGCTTTGTAAATGTCCATTAAATACCTCATCGAATCAGGGCATATCCATTTCTGTAAGGAATTAGATATTCTTGATGGTTTACGAGATAATTGAAACGGTCCAGGTAGAATGCTGTTCATAGTCATTTGTCAACTTAACTCACTATAAATAGCTTTTGTGCTGGTGGGTTTTGGGTTCTTGGGCATTGTTTTTTTGGTAAGGATTTTGTTATTTGCACAAAACAGGTGTACTTGAATTTATTCTTTCTCTCTGTGAGCTTACTGACTTGAAATTTTCCCAGTAAAAGGCATTAATAGAAAATAATATAATAGAACTTTGTAAGCTTTCTGATTTGTGAAAATTTCAGTTATTGACTATTTCTTTAAGAAAAGAAATGTACTTTATCTACTTTGTCAGACTGCTAATCTCTGTAATGAAAATGTAATTGCAGTTGCATTTTCTTATCTGGTATGACAAGTAATAATACTTAATTTGGTAATAATGTACCGAAACAACATACTTCTGAAACACGTTTTCATGGAAATAAAACATATATTAAAAATTGTCATAGTTTGACTCTTATTGTTTTCTTAAGTGTTAGTGAAAAGGACTTTTTTGCATTTTCTTGTTTTTGTTTGTGCATGGGTATGTCTAGGCAGCTTTTCAATATCTTTAAGGAGGAAGACTCCACAACATATGAATGTTTGTTTATCCAAAGTATTTGTGCTCATTTAAGACTCAAATTTGGATAGAATTCTCATAGGATTAGTAGTTCTGGGATTTACAGTTTTTATTGTTTCTGATCCTTATATTACGTAAAGAAAGAAATAAAGAAAATCCCATGTGGATATGCAATTTACAATCTTAACAAAATCGGTGGGAAAATAGCTTTAAAATCAGCATCTTCAGTTTCTGAAATTTCTGCAGCTGATCCCCCATCTTTGGTATCATTCCCACAAAGCATTACACTCAGAAGGAAACTACAGCCTATAATTTCAAGATATCTGTGAATTTCTATAGTCATTATTTAACATCTGGCACTTGCCAACCTATTTACACAGTAAGAACCTCAACAAATAACATTCATTGCCAAAACCTGAGAGCATGAGTCTCTGATTTAATATTCAAAGTAGATCGTGTCCTTGGGAGCTTCACATTTCTTTTACATTATCGTTCACACCTCTGCATATGCACCTGGAAGTGTTTCTTTAGTCATTAGGTAAAAGCGAGTAAAACTTGAATCCCAGGAAGAATACTCATTAAATAGAGAACAACACATATTCAATTGGTTATGTGATCGGGTGATTTATCGAAACCATGAAGCCTTAACATCGCTATGTTGTTGTTACATCTTAGTCCTATGCTCTGACCCGTTGTTGGTTCAGAGTCCTGCACTGTTGGGCCTCAAATCTGTTGGAGTTTGGATGCCTACAGCTCTGCGTGGAGATAGGTCTAGCTCCTCCTAAAGGAAAAATACAGAAACATAATGTAGCTGCATTCTGTCGGATCTAATTGAGACTGAATATTTCTTCTACTGCCTTTATCTGATGACATTAAACAGATACCAATATTAATTCATTAAAAAAAAAAAATAGACAACGTAGTATTTCCCCTTCCTGTATTTGGGTTGTGGTTTAGGAATGGGACTCCCCAGTTCAGTGCTCTACCAAGGCTCACTCACTCCCCCCCTTCCCTATCCTTCTGGCTGCAGGGATGGAGCTGAGAACTGGAGAAAGGTGAAGAACAGGGGTTGAGTTGACAACAATTTACTGGAAATAGCAATGAGATAAGAAAGCTAACAGTAACAGCAACAGTACCAATAACAAAAGTATACAAAGACAGAGCGATTTACATGCAAAATGCTCACCAAGCCCTGCTCAAATGAAAACAATGGCAGATGAACCCTTCACCTGCCACACTTTGCCTCGACTGGAAAGGAACTCCCTTCTTCTTGGAAGCCAGAGAGAGAGAGACCTCCTTTTCCCCGCCCCTGGCGATGACATAAGGTGGGATCAAATAACAAAATGTCTTGGCCATGCCCCCTCCCACTGATCTGGACTGGAACCAGGAAAATTTATTATTATGGATCCAGAAGAAACTGGTATTTCTTGCCTACGTGCCAAACAATGATAGAGTGTTTCAGCTATGCCCCTGTATAAGTAGCGTAAACTGAGTTATCACTGAAGAATTTCTCACCTCATTTAAAGACAAGAAATCAGATATAATCCAGGATCTGCATGTTAAGGTGCTGAAATTATTCTAGGTGGCTCCATGCATATTCAACCAAAATGGCTTAACATTTAGGCATATTTCTGCAACATCTTGTAGGTTAAAGGATAAAACAAGGATAATTTATTTCTGATTGTCAAGCACAATAAATCATTGCTGCTATGGCTCACGTAGGGAAAAAAAATCTGTTCCTCAATTTATTAATCCTTAGAAGTAATAATACATTCTTTAGTAAAAAAATGAAGCGTTTAAAACTAAGACTGCTATCATGGACAGATGAAAAAGCATGATTAGACGCACTACAGTGAGACTGGAATTAGTCTGTTATTGATCCTATCAATAACAATGGAACTGTGATGACTTGATCTTTATGAAATGCCCTAGGACAGGCTATAGACAGTGAGTAAGAATAGATGAACCTTAGCCTGATTAATACGCCTTAAGAGAAGGGAAAGAAATAGAAGAGTGAAAGTGGGGAAAGGGAAACAAAGAAAAGTGGGACTAAAGGAAGGTCAGGGGTTTCTCATGTACGAGTTAACATCTGTTGCTAGATCAGTTGTGGCTGGAGTTAGAAGACTCCTTGGACTGAGCATATAGATTTGTCAAACAAGCAAATCAGGCAAGGATAAAAGCAATACTGAATTCATCCCTAATGCTCAGGTGCTTCAAGCTACATCAGTGCAAGTTTATGATTCCTCACAGTCTTTGAACATAATATATCTTTCAGAAGCCTTGATATTGAAGACACTTGTTTTCTGCTTGCTTCAAGCCAAAAATCAGTTTGTGTTGTACGTATGAACTCAGCGCACCAGGCAAGTGCAGGATGAAGACACGTCTGCTTTTTAGTAGGCTACTTGCTGATTTATTTTCCTAATAATCAGAGCTTACATTGCTCACAAAATTGGGAAACAATGAATGCTGCTGAAATCAGTGTTCTGTCTGAGTGCATGCTTTATCCAGAGCTGCTGAATCCCCAATCCTTACAATAAAAAAGCCCTTTCCAAGCAATCAGACAATCAGATGCACTTCAGTTCAGAAAATGTCTTTTAACCTCCCTGTATAGTGCAGAAAGCTGGCAGAGTGTGTGCTCAATATAGCTTTGTTATTAAAGGGGACTCCTGCAATTAATAGATATAACATGAGACAGTTTCCCCCACAGGAAGATTATGTTGCCATGGTAAACAAGAAAAGACAATTTAAAACTGGAGCTCACATCTCACATTTTTCTCATTTTCTGTATCAACATTTGCTCATGACTGTTACATTATTTAGAATCAAAGAACTTTAATCCAAATTGTAAACTTTCTGGAAGCAGTTGGAGTTTGCTTGCATTATGGGAAAATATTATTTCTCCATTCTAATAAGTAGACTTGAATGTAATCACAGAACCATAGAATGATTTGGCTTGATCCACAGAGCAGAGATCAGTGCCTGCCCCTCCTCTTTCCCTTGTGAAGTTGTAGCATGCAATGAGGTCTCCTCTCAGTCTCCTCTTTGTGACAGCGTTATACGTTTCATAGTTTATAAAAATATGCAGAGTGAAGAGGATGAGAAAACATTGGACTACATGATCTTCAGAGCTCCAGTCCAACCCGTGATTGTTTTGGGTTTTTCTTTTGAGAAATGTACATAGGAGGGGATCAGGAGGTTCAAGGCATCTTGAGAGAAGCAGGCCTTGGGAATGACCCAAGGGATGAGGCAGTGTAAACAAAGATCCTGGGCTGGATTCTGGATATAAAGTCTGGAATTATCAGCTAGGAAGCTATCATTCAGGACACCTCTGACTGTGACTGAGAATGTAAATCAACAGAGTTGAGGTGGGGTCAGAGCTGGTCACCTGGAGAAGACAACCAGGACCGAATCAGGGGAATTGCTCACGTTTCTGTGAGTGCTGTTGGAGTCCACGCAGCGAGTGTGGCCTGTCCTGCTCTGTCCTGTGTTTGTGTGTGCCCCTTAGGGGAGGGGGCTGCCTTTGGGAACATATTCTTGGCCTCAGTGCTGGATGGACCATAGAGGAAGGGATTGAGATGGGAGAATTTCACTGGGTCTAAGATCCCGATGTATTTGCTTCTAGCACATCTGCCCTACGGCTTACTGGCTTTTTTATCTCAAGATGTTAAACCTTTTAAGTCAAAACTTAGTACCAATTGCAGTCTGCAGAGTCTATACATTCTATAGCGTTATCAGACAGAGAATAAATCCAGAAGAGTTTTATTGCCATCTACTAATTCTAAATTTTCATCATAACAGATAGGTAATTTCTCACATCACCATCAGACACAGATGGCTCAACTGTCTTTTTTCTGGTAGTGTCATGAAAGTCTCATGACTGTGATTTGCAAGGAAGTAGCAAGTGTGTTTAAGATAGTCTGCCATTCTCCCACTACTCTATCCCACAAATGAAAGGCAACAAGCTGGCTATGTTTTTAATTAGCTAGATTTCGAATTCTAAATTATTGTTAAATCTATTAAGCAGAAAGAAAGAACTATTCTTGACATGATTATAATCAAAAATTTGGTGGTTATTCACTTTCAGAATATTGTAGTGAATTTCCATAGTTAGAAACCTGCTTTTAGGGTAGGCATATCTGTAATAATATCAAATTTTACTTTTTTTTAAATCTCTAGTAGAATTAGGAGGTAAAGTAAAAACTTCTACAGTTGTAGATTTGGATTGTCAATATCCTGATTTTTTTTTTTTAAAGCCACCGTATTTATTTTAAACAATTTGAAGAGAGCAAAGGGAAATGATAACAAGCTTATTGAGGTTCAATTTCTTTCATGGACAATAAATTTACCAAAATTCAATTTTAGAGAAATTGTTTAGAAGTCACTATGGAGTTTTACAAACCTAGGTGACAAAGCATTTGTCTCAAGCAAGTAGGGATGGCAGCCTTTGTAGTTCTGTTCTTTGCTTTAATAATTGTTCCTTCATTATTTCTTTTTCATTCTATTTGTTAAACTACATATCTGGAAACAGAAACAGAATAATATCAAATTACAGGTTATGAATCATGTTGATAGAAATGCCAAACAGTGGTAGAAAATAGAGGGAATAAGAGGTTAAGTATGAGGGGATATTTTAAAGATGCTTATGACAACCGCTTTGCTTTATAAATACAGTCTTATATTGACAACATTCAACTCTGCTGCACTTGCTTCTGCCTGAATGCAGATTAAAATTATGCATCATAATTAATAAGGATTGATATTATTCACTATTCTTTAGTCGAAAGAAAAACCAAAAGGCTGAGTGACTTTACACAGGCACGTAGGCAAGCAGGGGAAGAGATGAATGCCATTTAACTTCTGACCAGTGAGTCAGAACTGCCTGTATTTGGGAGTTTTACGTTACAACCAACCACATTGCCTGAGGCAGGATCAAAAGCTCCCTAAAGACATTGTAGCCAGCAGCAGCATTTTGCTTGTATGAGATAAATTTAATTACCAGATTAGGAGCTGGAAAAATAGTGTCTTTTAATGTGTTCAGGAAAAAGTTCATGGTAACCTAAGGACAGAAGTGGGTTTAGTATTACTCCTGTGTTCATCATCCAATGCAGTCAATATTAATATTTTTAAAGGGGGAGGAGCTGCTCTAAGACACCAGGCTTCTCATTATATAATTTGTGGGTAAACCAGCCGTGGCCAAACAGAAAACAGAATGCATTCGCCTGCAGATCTGGGTTTGAATTTGAGCTTTGAAATTGGAGTCCAAGGCAATGCTGTATGCACAGCTGTAGTGTTAAGAAAGGCACCACCAGAGAGCAAGGTAAAAATTTCGTTTCTTTCTGTTGGTTTTGGTGTGTGTTTTTTTATGTAAGTATGTAGGCATATATTATACCTGAAAAAAAAAAATCCCAGTCTTAGTGGGTAGTTCTGTAGAGAAATTTTTGGTGAAAGAGCTGGTCAGATGTTGGTTATGAGACATGGGTAATATTAATTTCCACCTCTAAAAGCAATACAGCTGAGTTAGTCTGGGGAATTTCTCTTTTCGTTTCCACTGTTTACAATGGAAAACAAGCACTGATGAAGAATTCTATATGAAGAGTTCATATAGAAGATAAATCAAGGGCAGATCATCTTCCAGCAGCAATGAATGTAAAAGCATGTGGAGATCTGCCCTTAACCCTCAGCTCTCCAATTTGTGTAATTACTGTGCTTTGCTGAAGAGCAGATAAAACTTGCCAATGACTGGAAGAATAAGGGCAGGAGGGTCCAATTTATCCCACACTCTAACCCAAATCTGTTTTCTCTGCATGCTTTCTCTTAAATCACTCTCGCTTGGGCCTTTATCAGGCAGCAGGATGATTCTGAGCTGTGTGCTGACTCCCTGGCTCCATCCCAGTCCTTCCTCCACGCCTCAGATGTGGGTCCTTGGTCGAACATGGCCACAGCCTCCTGTCCTGGGCTGATACTCCCTCAGTGCTGTGGGATGGACCTGCCTGGTGAGGACCTTGTTGTCTCCCTGGACTTACACTGAGACCCTGGAGTTACGTTATGAGAACTGGAATACCTCAAACCTTCTCCTGCCTCTAGCAGTAGAACCGGAGAATATTTTGTCTGTTGCCTCAGACTATAAAAGTCCTTTGTAAGTGTCTGCAGGAAAATAACTTGTCAAAATCATCACCTGAAGAAATGCGTTTCAGCTAGCTAGAACACTGTTTATTATATATGCTTGACATAGGCAACAGAAAGCTGTGAAGAAATATTTTGGCATGTACAAGATGATGAATGACTTCATCTCTTGAGTTCAAATGTTAAAGTGAGTTACTTTTGTTTATTTGTGAGTTCAGTGGTGATGGCACAAGTTCAAGTTAGGCAATGATTTCTATAATATTTTTTAACATGTTCCTCTTGTATGAATAAATCTGTAGCAATGATAAAAAGCAGGTGATAGTTAAGAACTAATTCTGAGCTCTTACCAAGTGTAGCAATGATATCCTGACTACCAAAACCAATAGTGAGTTATTAGCAGCCATCTAATATATAGCTAATAGTGTGCTTCATCATCTTTAAAAAAAAAAGCAAAATGTACATGAAACAGAGTCATTTAAATGCAGTTAAAGAGGCCATGTCAATGGACATACACTGAATTTCTCAGTGCTCAATGAAATTCAATACAAACAACCATGCAAAAAGGCTGTGTTTTATTTATTTTTGCTAGCAACTGCTTTCTGTAAACATCAGCTTACCTATGATGTCAACAGATTTTAGCCACAGAAGAGTTGCCATCCCCTGCATACAGAAACACATAACTGACAAATGCAAGTAAAATTAAATTAAAAAAATACTTCACAGGAAGGCAAAAATCAAAATCTGTAATGATGTTTATACCTGACTTATTTTAAAAGGGACAGCATTTACAAACAGAATTATTAGACAAATTAACTATGTACTAATAAGGTGGCTGAGGTCGAGGACTGCTTGTTTCTTAGAGTTTTGCGCTGTGTATTTTTGACGTCTAACCACATTGAGAACAACTCGGAAGGCAGAAAATGGAGAAGGTAAGTTTAGCAGTTGTGTTTACACAGTGAATTATTCAGATCTCAGAGGCTTTAACGAGGTTTCCAGGTTTCCTATGTAAGTTCCCATAAAAGTCTGCTGGAATCCTGGTCAGTGGAAGTATTGCTACAGTACAGCTGACTCTTCCTGAAAAAAAAAAATCTGACTAGTGTGCTTTCCAAGGGTTGCCCAGAGGCATAAATATTTATATTAGAAAATGTAAAAAACCCACAACAACCCTTTTGTTTTCATGTAGTTTCCCCGTTCCCTGCAGTGAAATTCCAGTGCCTTAATGGTTGTCGTGGAAAGTAATAGCAGCATCTTCAATGATGGTTACTTTGCTGCAGGATAAAAGAAAGAGTGGTGAGCTGGGAGGGAGAAAACTGTCATTATCTACAAGTTTCTTTGATAATTAGCAAATTCAACAGCAAAGATGGTAAATATTACTCTAATCAGTGTAATATGGAAGGATTCCCCGGAATGAAGAGGCAGTTATGTGTATTTTATTTCTTTCCAAATACTCCTTGATTTGCCCTATGTATAAAGAACATGGGTTTACCACTGCTTTAACAACTTCCTCGTTATGAAGTTTTTCTAATGTCTAAGTAGAATCTTCCCTACTTTAAAATGTAAGTGGATTGCTTTTTCCATCCAGTATGGATCCAGATTGTTCCGTTTTTTCCAGTACTCATTTGTGTAAGATTACTGTCCAGAGCTGTACACTGTGATTCATCTCCTGTCCTACTTATGCTCTGTAAAAGAATTATTGAAGTATTTCTTTGCATAATCTTGGTAGTCACACTTCTGTACACGCATATAAAAATACCTTGTGTTTGTGTGGTTAAGCTTCTAAATGTGGTTCCATATGATGCTGTATTTCTAAAGATGGGGTTACTATGGAGTGAAAGAACTACTACTGTGTGGTAGTCCTGAAATAATGATGTCTAGATTTACCTTCAAAGGAGGTAGAGGTGTCTTTAGTTTAACAGTGAATTACTCATGAGTTTTATAACTTTATTTTTCAAACAGGTTATTCAGAAAATGGGCAAAACATCAACAACACAAAAGTATACCTGCTTTTACACATACTGCTTTAGACATTCAAAACCAAGCAAGGTTCTGGAAAGCCGGCAGTTCCCAATTAAAATTAAACTTCGGGTCCATTTTGTCCTTGTTTGCTCTGCAACTTTGTACATTGAATCAGCAATTTCTTAAAATTTAATGCGTTCTTATTATACAACTCAGTCAAATTTTAAAAAATAGGAAACATATCTCTTAAACTCTTTGAAAAGAACTGGGCAGGAACCATCAATATTCCCTTCGTTAAAAACCTGGATTAAAAAATAAAAAGATCCATCCACATATACTTAGTCTACTATGATTGTCAGGTACCTTTGTTAAACTTTTTAGTGTATTTCTGTGACTGCTGGAGAAATGTCTTTACTAAAAGCCTGAATTCCAAACTGTGATGAAACAGAATGCAAATACATCTCGTTGCCGTGTGCAGTTGATGACATTTTGTCAGCCTGCTAAGAACTGAAGCTAGAGTTTTATCTAAAATGTTCCTTTAGCTTCCGCAAAAAATAGACTTAAAAATCAAAGATCTACATGGAAAGAACGTTGATACATAAAGCTTACAAGAACGTCACATTAAAGGGGAGCATGATGTTCAACCCATTGCTCCATGCAAATGACCTTGATCTGAAAAGGAAAGTAGTTTTCACGTATGCCTTCTTTTCTCCCTGCCTTTTTCCCCCATGTAAATCTGTAAATTTGAATGTGGCTATTTTACTTGCAAAGAAGTAACTTGCACTACTGCTCTTTCAGAAGAGATGGTGAAAGAGGACTCCTTATTCCCTTCTTCCTTCCATTTGTACATTTCTACTGGAAACTTCAATTGACCTTTCAGAATTTCAGCAACAAATATTTCAGCCAGTAAAATAGTTTTTTTCTCTCTTCCAGACTTTTGGGCTTTCTCTATTGCAGTGCAATGTATATGTTCTCAGCGTGGTAAGTAGAGAAATATGTTTTCATTTCTTTTACATTCTTCCATATTTGAAGCTTTTTTGTACTTCTCCTTTTCAAGCAGAGAACTATTTAGAAGATACCAAAGGTGATATGGAACAAAACCCTTATCATTGCCCGCTTGAATTCTCATCCATAACAAATACATATAACAAATATTTTTGTACTCTGCAATTACAAAAAGGGCTGTGATTATTTCATCAGGAACCATTGAGAAATTAACATAAAATGGCATTAATGAAGAAACTATTATATTTGAAAGTCTTTTATTGTTTCATCTCTTTGATTATTATCTCTTAAAAACTCTAATCAGTGAGAGTGCACAAATGTGTTTATCATTCCAACCCTATTTAGTCTGAAACAAAAGTGAACAACCACCTCATACTACACTTCAGGCTTTATAATTGTTATAATTAATTCTTATTTTGTGGTGATAAAGCAGGAAAAAATTTGCCTAAGTGATCTTAACAGCTGTCAAATTATTCATGTTTCCATGCACACAATGGTTACACATGAAGATCGGCAGTCTATTTTTTGCCTGGAATGCTACAAAATTTAAGACCTTGAGGGGATATCAGTCTGAATACCTTCTATTTTTTTTCACAAATTTACTTTAGGACAAGAGGGCTCGGTCTTAAGCTCTGCCAGGGGAGGTTTAGGTTGGATGTTAGGAAGAAATTTTTTACAGAGTGATCAGACATTGGAGTGGGCTGCCCAGGGAAGTGGTGGATTCTCCGTCCCTGGAGGTTTTTAAGATGAGACTGGTTGTGGCATCAGTGCCATGGGCTGGGAACCACGGCGGGGTTGTATCAAGTGTTGGACTTGGTGATCTCAGAGGTCTTTTCCAACCCCTTTAATTCTATGATTCTGTGATTATTTTGTTAAAAGGCTCTCAAAGCAAAGCTGAACCTGGACACCTTCCATGATTCTGCTTTGCAGCTAATTAAAACTGATTTCAAAATTCCTAATACATTTCAATTTATTTGGGAGTAAAATCATCTAATCTATATGGTCAAAATAGATGATTTATAAGCATGCCACCACAGAAATATATTAACCCTTCCGTGTCCTTTGCATATGTGTTTGGAATGTTAAATCAGTAGGAAAAGTTAGGTCCACAAAAGAAGGTGAAACACCCAGGTATCCAGGCCCAGGAAAGGCTGAACTATGGTCTGTATGAATTTACAAAACAAAATGACAAAACATTTTCTGCAGATAGAAGAATAGGAGAGAAGACTCATATTAATGGAAAAAACTGTATTTCTGTGTATGAAGAAATTCTGTGTGAAGTACTAGAGGTGTTATTAGATGAGTGTTTGGTGCACCATGTAAGAAGAAGTAATTTGCAATATAAAATTTTCATGACCCACTGGTTGGGGGTGCAATGCTCTTGTGAATTCTCATCAGGCTGAACACTCAAGAAAGCTGGTTAAAAAGTCCTTAGCTTTGCAATACACTTTTCAAAAGTGGAGGCTAACAAGCCTTTAATTTTGTACAGCACACAATTTGACTCAGAACACGCTGCCCTGCCTCTGGGGGACCTTCTCTTCCAACCACAACTTTGCTGTCGCAACAGCCAGAACGTTTGACACAAAACAGGCTTATGTGGTCCTCCACGAAAGTCCCAATTGTATCCTAACTGACATGTTAGGATATGCTAATTCATATTAGAACAAAATAATTATAAAATTATTAAACCATGCAGCAGAACAGATTAAACTGTCAAATATCCAGCGAAATAGATCAACCATCAGGAAATAAGGCTGGGTATCAGGGAATCAGAAACTCAAATACCTCCTGTAAACCTCAGGAATTTTGGAGAACTCTCAAAGAGTTAAAGAGTAGGAAATATGCAAATCAAACAGTGTTCATGAATCATGGCTAATAAGAAAGTTTAGAGACCACTTGGGCATTAAAAGCCTGTAAAAACCCAGAAAAATTGACTAAATACTTGATGTACTGGCTTTATAAGAGTCTGAACCTACCACGACTGCTGAAAAGAGTTTTAGCGAAAACACACAGAGGAAAAATAATGTCTACAAGGCGGTTATATAAGCATTTTGCCTGATTTTATTAGGCAGTAACGCATAGGTTAGGTCAGGACAGTGCTACAGATAAACTAACACCTACAGGAAAGAACGAAGCCAGAGGGACAGAGAGTTTTAGTGCTGCTGGGAGCAGGAATGTGTCACAGAAATGTGTTGCTGGGTATTACCTGGGGTCAGTAACACTGAATTTGATTAACCGGACTCGACCAAATTACGGTTAGGGGAGACACCTAGTGCCTCAGGTACAGATTACAACAATTACTGCTGAACCTGCTCCGATCTTCAAATAATCAAAAAAATAAAAAGAGGGTTAGTGCTAGCACGGATTTGTTTCTAATAAGTGGACAGGTTTGTAGAAAAACCGCTCATTTACTGTAAGAATAGATAAAATAACAAAAAGTTGCATGGATTTGTTCCTTTTTTTTTTTTTTTTT
>VZRE01001153.1:0-11494 GCA_013396775.1 Cephalopterus ornatus | reverse complement strand
TTTTTTTTTTTTTTTTTTTTTAGGATTTTAGATAATATTTTTCGTTTCAGAAAGGCAACCTTTGAGAGTTTCAGGGAATGAGCTGGTGAAGTAAACTAAGGAGCTTAATGTCATATAGGTTTTTTTCATTTCCAGGTACATATTGCTTCTTTAATCTTGTATCATGGACCACGTGGAAAACACTGCAAGAAAGGACTCTGAGATTATTAACTCTCCCAGTGATCACGTTAGGAGAAAACAGCACACAGTGATAAAATAAACGGTGAAAGGAAGATGTGCCTTAAAAGTCAAGATAAGGAACGGAATTTGCACATTGCTTCAATGAAGATAAACTAGTCTTTGCCAAAGATGTTAAAACACATAGGAAAATGATTTTGTGGCCATATAAATTAAATAAATACAGAAGAAAGGGAGATGACTGGCTAGACAGTGGCATTTCACAACCAAGTTACCCTTTAAAACAGAAGGCTCCAAAATCGATATCATGGTTTAATTTTCAATAAGGAAGAGTTTAATGAGGATGAGACTATGGAAATGACTGCAACTGGAAAACATTCAAAGATCTCAGTGCATTCAATTAAAGGAACACAATAATCCTCAAATTCTGAAAGAATCGACGTGTGAAAACGTATTCCCATAACAGGAATTTTAAATAGGAAGCATTTCAGAGAAGATGATAAACAATTATCCTGTCTAAGAATGTGTTTACTTATTTTATAAAAACTCCTTAATAAGCTTAAAATACTGTCTTCTGGGCTAATTATATCAGAGAAATATGTAAGAGCATTGAAGAGATCTTCATAATAAGTGATCTAATTGGGAAGATAGGTTTTCGTAGGAACATACCAGTGGTGTTATAGGTACTGACCTTTTTTAAAATAACAATATTTTTTCTTTTTTTCTTGGTCCTGGAGAGTGTATGAAAAGAGGTGGTAGCAATTAATACACAAATCCCAAGAAATATGATATTACTAATGATATATACAGTCCTTATCAATTCTGCAAAAATAGTCCTGCACTAAATAACCACGGAGACCAAGATTAAAAATCATAAAATCGAATTCTTTACACAGACAGGTACCGCTACTGCAAAACCACAAAACATTCCATTTGGTTTCCTTGACTTATTTTATTACTAGACCAAGCCATTTTACCAGTATACAGCTTATAGACCTATGTTGCCAACTTATTTTTCAGAAATATTTGGTCTCAGTTCCCCCAAAACATAATGTTTTTCTTTAATCAAGCTATTCAGCCTTGAATGCAGGACCTGCAATGGTGGAAATCCCCCACATGTCTTGGTTTGCTTCACGAAGAATGAATCAATAGTGAAATTAAACACTTGATTTCCATCTGCTGCAACCACTCGATTGTATTCTTTTAATATATTAAATACCTCTGTATCATTTGTCACCTTCTATCTTTCATTATAAGTGTCTAAGTTTTGTTGCTGTAAGACCTTACCGTGGGCTTTGAAAACTCTCTATGAAATCAGTCAGACTCTTAAATTGTAACGAAACCAAACACAGTCCCATTTAGTCAAACTATAGGGGAAAAAGAAACCATTCGCTGCAAAAGAACCACACCAACCCAAACCAGCACAGTATCTGGTTCAAAACACATGGGGATCCAATTTCAGAATGTTCAGCTGTAGGAGTCACTTGTCACTGCAGGGTTTAAACTAAACTAGAATAGGTAAAATTAAAGGCAATAGGCAAAAAATGAACTGTTTGGTATATCGTTTTTATATTTTTTGTATAGCACTTACACATATCTACAGTGATTTCCTCATATTCTTCCATATTACCTTTTGGAAAGGCACAGGATATTTTGGAGTAGGTTTTCAAGGAATATTTGTGTTAGTGTTCAAAATACAGCATTCACCAACTTTTGAACTTTAAATTTATCATGAACTGAATTTTGCTGCATAATTTATTTATCTGCGAAGAATGAACCTACAGGTTTCTTACTGTCAACATAAGCTGTGGTCAGATCAGTAGATACCATTCTCATGCAGAGTGTCTACTGCCAAAATCATTTTTGAGGATCAAAATATGTTGTCCTGGTAATGCGTTTTACCTCTCCCCATAAATCCAGATTTTATTCTCTTAAGAAATTTGCTAAGTAATCTACTTTATGAGTTTGTCTGAAGAGGTTGCCGTATTTATATGAATAAAGAGGTACTCTTTATTTTACTCTTGACAAGCCATCTGTACAAATGTGCGTCCTACATCACATCCACTGGATCAGAGTGTTGTTAGAGCACAGTTAGACTAAAAGGAAGCTCACAACCAAATGGCTTGTTTTTGCCTAAGGCTTAAGCCATCATGTTTTTGGACAACTTGTTTTGCAGAAATGTTCTTTACCTCTCACTACAAGGATATTAAATAAAAGAGCTCTAAACCTGTCTATTGATTCAAGAATTACACAAGGCTGAAATACTTTCATGAATTATTAGGCTTTAAAGGGTTTAACTTTTGCAAGAACCTATAGCTGACCTAGTAAATAAATTAATGTTAAAGGCCCCCCCCCCAAACACTAAGAGAGAAATTTTAAGAAGATGCCTTTCCAAAATATTGGCCAAGTTCATACTATCTTGCTTCAAATACAAATTTTTAGACCCTGTATGGAAATAAGTGGATAAAAGTTAAGAATCTGTGATAGATTTGAATATGTCACTTCAAATGGGGATGATTTATCAGGTAGTGTTTGCCTAAAGAGAGTATTGCCGCATGTGCAGCTCTTCATTCTGATTGTGGTTACAGGTTTCTGCCTGCTCCTGGGGAAGAGTCAGATGGACTATGTTAGCCGCTAGCCATGGTGCGTGAGACTGATTGATTGATTGATTGATTTTGATTGCACTGTAATCCCTTCCCGAAAAGTTAAACTTTCGTCACGCTTTCAGACAAGTACAGTGTTTGACAAGTACAGTGTTTGACAAAGATATTTATTACTTATAGATTTAAAAAGTGTAATTACAGTGTTTCAAAAACTTCCTCTGCTGTGTCCCCCCATACAAAAAAATGTCATCAATATATTGCATGTGTTCTGGAGCCTCACCCTTCTCTAGTGTAGCCTGGATCAGTTGGTGGCAGGTGGTGAGACTGTGTTTCCGCTCCTGGGGCAACTGTTAAAGCTTCTCTTTAGCCGCTGTGGCTACACCAAAAGCCCACCGATACCCCTTTGGATCTTTGAAGTTTCTTTTCCTGAGGTGATCAATGCCAAGGATGCAAGGGGCCTCTGGGCCAGTCACAATGGGATGCTTTTCCCATTTGTGCCCCGTTAAACTCACTTCAGCCTCCAGCACCGATAATCCTTGACATCCTCCTGTCACTCCGGAAATCCAAATGGGCTCTGTGCTTTTATGCCTCGATGGCATCGAGGTACACTGTGCACCAGTATCTACTAAAGCTTGATATCTCTGGGTATCCGATGTGCCATACTGTTCTGATAGCGCTGGTTAGCAGCAGCACCATTGCTAGACAGTTTAAGTAAGGATTAGTAAGAATTATTAGTGCCTTTTTTATAAAGCCATCTATGTCAAGATCAAGAAGGGAAAGAAAACTGTATCCATCCCCCGGTGGTCTTTCAAAGGATAAGTTCCCCAGCTTACAAGAATTGTTAGCAAAAATACAAGTAGAACTATGCAATCTGGGCGTATAGCCATGTTTATGTCAGTACGTTCCCAAATTAGCAAAACAAACAGATAAGCAGAGCAGTGTTCATATAAACTCCCTCCTTTGCAGCGTTCTCGGGTTCTGGCACCAAAAACTGTAGTGGTTTGACCTTGGCTGGATGCCAAGTGTCCACCCAGGCCTACACAAACCCCCACCTCTCCCCGCAGAGGGAAAGGGAAGAGGAGAAAAAGGAAAAAAAAACCAATGTAAAACTGAAACTCACTTAGAAAAAGGCAGTTTATATTTACACAGAGGAGGAAAGAAAAAAACCCCTAAAACTAAAAGCACTATCAATACAGTAAATAAATACTGCACTATCAATACAGTAAATTTACTTCCCCATACGAAACGAAGCGTCCCCTCCTCCGAGAAAAAGCTATCCGTGGGGCTGGCTATCCTGGGAGCAGAAGAAGGAACTCCCTCCTCCTTGCTCTCTTTTATATCTGAGCTGACGTAACGTGGTATGGAATATCTCTTCGGTCGATATGAATCAGGTGACCTAGCCTACTTTCCCTCCCAGGAAACGGAAATATTATTTAGCTAAACAAACCCACTACAGACCAGCAACAATATTTTTTTTAAAACTTGCTGAAGTATCTCATGGAGGTTTTTTCATAGTGCCAATACGAATATTTTACTGAGTTATGAGTGATGCATGAGCCACGATTTTTAAAGAAAGCACCTCAATCTTTCATCCTACAACCTCAGTTCACCTCTATTTTTATCATGCAGGAAACAAGTGCCTCAGTTCACTGAAGTTCAGATTACTATACAGCGGTGTGTATTTCACAGTATAGCAGAGAAAAGGTGGGGTTTTGTTTTCTGACTTTTTAAATATTTGGTAATCCTGTGTGCATATAACCTCAGCAGGAATCTGAGCAAGTGACACTCCCAGTCCTATATTTTCTAAGGCAATAAATCCCATTACATATTTATTCAGCTGAGCCACAATCACCCGTTCAGGGTGCCATTTTTAACTTTTTATTAGCACTCAGCTAGTTTTGCCATTTTTCTATAAGATACTTCTTTTGTTTCAATAGGACCTGCAGTGCTGCAGGAAAAGGTTTCATGCCCTCCTACAGCAGTTTGATGCAGCCCGAGAATGCCACTTTTGCAATGCTATTTTGTTCTGGAAATAGGAGTTTCCAAGGTGAAAGATTGACATTTCCTGGTGTCTGTGAGAGGGACTGAATTTCTCCTCTGATGTATAGCTTGATGGGAGTCTGAATTATGATATGGCAATATTTAGTACACTACTGACTATGACCACAACTTAAAAAATATTGCAGGAGCTTTCTGCTATCTTCAGCAGTTAAATCATTTTTGGGAAAATCAATGCACAAACCCACATTTCTATCACATTTTTAGTCTACGGATGAAACTTCTCAAAGTCCAGCTAGGATGGAACTAATTCTGTACAGTATTGCGTTTTAGGTCTGTGAGCAAAGCCATGCTGGATAACACAGTCATGTTTTAGCTATTTCAAGACAGTGTTTGCACAGCATCAAAGCCTTCTCTGTTTCTCACTGCCTCCTCAGTAGATGGATTGGGGGATATTCAGTATGTTGGGAGGGCACACAGCCAGGCAGGTGAGCTGAGTTAATTGATACTGTGAAATCTAATGTCATATAATGTCTTGCTCATCAATAAAGAGGGATAAAGGTTTAGGGAGGTTAGCCATCTTCTACTTGGGAACTGTCTGGGCATTGTTCTACTCGCGAGGGATTGTGACTGATTGTATTTGCATCATTTGTTTAATTTTATTTTTCTCTTCTTCCATGTCTCCTTGACTTACCAAGCAGTTGGTATCTTGATCCACCAGTTTTCTGGATTTTATTCTTCCTTTCTTCCCTCATACTGCCCAGGGAGGTGATGGAGTCACCATTCCTGGAAGTGTTCAAAAGACGTGCCGATGTAGCACCTGGGGCCATGGTTCAGTGGTGAACACGGTGCTTTTCCAACCTTAATGATTCCATAATTCTATCCCACTGTGGGGAGGGGAGGAGCAAGTGAGCAGCTGTGTAGATATAAGTGATTGATTACCGTGGTTAACCACAACCATCAGGATATGTAGTATATTATAGCTTCTCCAGTAATACAGTTCCTACTCAGATATGATTTTGTGGGCCCTGATTTAAGAAAAGAAATCACTAGAAAATTACAATTTCAAATAGAATTGCACAAGTCATGCTGGGCAAAAGAACTTTTAAAAATTCTGTGTATGTAATTGCCAACACCATTCTAATATACACAGTGTGTATGTAAAACTGGAATATATACATGTCAATACTAATACTAATACAATGTCAAAACTTAATAACTTAATCTGCTATTAAGATCTGAAAAAGATGTAGTTCATAAAGTTTCCTTCTAATTGTAACATTCCAAATCTCAGCACGGAATTATTCCACATTGGAAGGAGGTGGCTATAGTAATAACCCAGTCCATAAATTAAAAAAAATCATTTTGTCTGACAAATGAGAGGAAATATTAATGTATTATTCCACTCTGGCATTTGCAGATATCCAAGCTATCTGCCCTTCTAGCACATAATTCAGCATATTACAACCTCTTTATCATTGTTTTTCTTCAGATTTTATTATCTATCATAAATACCAGCTGTTAAGTCATTTTATATAGTCTGTTGATGAACAGCTTCAATTCAGAGACTAATTCGATCAAACACTTTCACGTATCTTTGGAATTCATAACCTAGTCCTGTGTTACTGAGTAAATGTGAATGTCACACAAATACTGGCTACAGGACGCTGAGTGACTAAAGTGAATGGTAACTGAGTGGGGAGAGGAGGGAAAAAATGTCTCAGTATGTGTTTGCAATCACTACTTAAAATTATCAGTAAGATGCTACGAAACTAGCAAACCTCACAATTCTGGTTCTTCTAAATCAAAAATCTCATACACCACAAAATCGAGAAGAGTAAAATACGCATCTCAATTTATGATGCAGACATTGTGCATCTGATCAAAAGCTTTTAGAGTATTGGTTTAACTTGTGAGAAAAAGGGCAAAAGAGAAGAGAACATACAAGAGCCTAGATCAAAGGAAGGAGTCAAAGGAGTATTTTCAAAGCTCTGTTGCTCAGAGATGCTACCCAACCACTAGCTGTCCCTCAAAGAGATGATCTTTCTGTCAGAAAAATTTCCCCACAGACTCATGTTTCTCCCAGCATGCATACATAGGGTCCATGGTGTTCTCTGGTGACTCACTCAACACCTTATATTTTCAAGTCCTAGTGACACAGAGCTAAAATATCTTTTGGACACCATTTGGCTCTAAAGCCAGCAGAAATCTACTGCTACTATTTTATCTGTTGCAGGTAAGGAAGGTACAGCATTAGGGAGTTTTCTATGAAGAGGGATTTAGTAACTTCATGCTGTAATTTATCACTGGAAAACACTGGAAAAAATGAAGTTGCCTTTATAAGGCTTGATTTTTTTTTACTACAGGTATAATTTGAATCAAACTATTAGCTACAACTCCTGTAATAACGGACTACTGCTCCTAACATTGCCCAGGATGGCAGAAATTAAGAGGCACAAGAAAGGGGAGAAGCTGTCCAATCTGCCTGTCACCGTTACGTACCACAGCCTGTAAAATAAACTTTAAGAGCACTTTCCCAGGAGACTGCTGAGGAGCTCCAGAGTTTTCCTTGTATTGTGCATCAAAGATTATGTACACTATAAACATTAGCTGGGCATACACATGTAGTGTTTAGAAAGCCAAGGCTCAACTAGAGTTGAAATTGGCAATGGACGTGGAGGGCAGCAACAGGAACTTCTACTGCTAAGTGAGTAATGAAACTAAAAAACAAACAAAGAAAATGTGGGCTCTCTGCTGAACAGAAGCAGGGAAATTCCCTCTTTGCAGTTTTTCATTATTTTTAGAGTTTTTTAAAATATTTTTTCATAATATTTTTCTGGGGAGTATTTTTATTTTTCGTTCTATTGATACAGGTTATTTACTCAGGGAAGTAGAGCAGAATACCTTCCAAAGGATAAGGAGTACCAATTACTTTAATGAGCTACTCTGGAGTTTTATATCTTAATTTGCACCCGTCATGCTGAGGAGTGAGAAAGCAGCTCGGTGGGCAGCCAGTGGCTAGGGAAGGCCAAGCCACTACGATACTATAGTCATAAATTAGGAAGATCTTAAATAGCAATCCCTAAAAACCACATTTACTACCAATGCAATATAGTACTTTGTTAAGCCTTTTTACCTTCGTTACCTAACGAATGCAAAAATGAAATTATTTTAATTGTGTAATTTAAAAAAACCAGCTAGGGAGAAACTCACCTTAAAATGCAAAGGAATGTAAGGAAACTGAAAGGTACACGATGCCTTGATTTTTCTCAATAGTAGGTTGGATTGGCCATTTCAATGGGCATTTTTCCATGAATCCACAAGTGACTTTCACTGCATGGCTGCTGAAATAACTAAACTGTCACATCATTTGCTTTCTCCCGGGAATTGTGGTTGGTGATGCCAGCTGCAGTCAGAGTTCAGAAATCCTCAGCAATTGCCTTCTCCCACACTGTGAATCATAGCTGCTGCTGTAGAGGTATTTTAACATGTCTTAATTTTAATGAGATTTTTAATGCTAAATTAATTTTCCGATTTTCTACTCATCAAGTTTTCAATGTAAACATTATTAAAGTAATTTTTTTTCCATTTACAATGTTGGCACTGTCAGTCACTGGTATTTTTTTTTTAACCTTAATATTTCTCTAACTTTCCTTGCTTGTGGAGACCATGGAGCTACAGCTCTTCGGCAAACCGAAATTAAACCTCTGTGTGCTGCAGACTGGTTAAATGGTGAGTTATGGAAGAGGTTTATGAAATGTCAAGAAAGGCAGAGATCTCCATGTACAAATTGAAGAAGATATGAAAATGAGTGTAAGGCATTATTACTAGGAGAACATAAGTAAAACAGTAAATTCGTTCATAAGCTGTATTTTCTTTAGCATTGTTGGTTCAGCATTGTTGCTTGTACTTCAGATTTGCAAAGGTATAAAAATTACACTAAGTTATTATACTGGGTTTCAGAAATTACCTTAATAGAGGTTAATTTAGTCATATTAGTTTCCCTGAACAAAGGGGACAATTTATAAAATCTTTCCTAAGTGACGATTTACAGATAGATGATTTTATACTGCATATCCAACGACACAAACACTTATGCCTCTGCTTACGTACCTTGCAAAAACAGTACAGGGGAGCTGATACACTAATGTTAATATAAGAAACATTAAGAATGACAACAGATGGGCTAGTTGTAGAAATAAAACCAAAAATAAATTGTTGGCAAAATAATTTAAAAAAATGTAAGAAGACAAGTGACTTTTACAAAGGTTAAATAATGCCAAGCAAAAAATGCCTATGATTTGTAAAAAGTATACTGCTGTTAATCCAATGAATCAAGTAATTTGACTAGAAGCAGTAATAATTTATTGTCTTATAAGGATATCTTCATTAGGCCCAATCAAGCTATTTGACTGCCAGAGTAAACATTGTTACAGGTTAAATTGCAGACTTTACCTTTACTTCGTATTACTTGAACCATGACACGAAAGTACCCATGAAACCTGAAGAGTTTTCTAAGATTATGATGCCATGGCAATAACAAGGAGTACTGTTCAGCTGATATGGTGCCTACAGTTGCCACAGAATATCTTGTGCATCCCACAATACACCTGAGAATGTAACTCGGAGTGTAATTTGAATATGGAAACTACGCAGGTTTTTGTATGACACTGAACAAGTTTTGAAGCACAACTGGGCTGCCAAGGGCTGGTATTGGACTTTCCCTGGAATTTCCAACATGTATATCTAGAAAGACTATCAAGAGCTGCTATAGAAATTCGGCTTCACAAGAGACATCAACAGTTTCCTCTAAGCGTCCCAGTCTACTCCAATATCTACCCCTCCTTCCCAGTAGATTGCAATCGATGCAAGCAGGTCACTAAATCCTGAAGTCCCATGTGTACATACAAGATTGCGTTAAAAAAATGAACCAATTTCCCAAGTAAACAAATAGATATTAGGCATAATCTAGCATGTTATGTCTTTGATTGGTTTAGTTTCGTAATTTGGCAGATGATACTTTACATGGAAACCTCATTAACAATTGCCAGTGGTTCTATTTGGGAAGACTAATTTGTGCAGAACATTTTGGCTTAATGAGGTTCCAAGTGAAAATGAACTAAGATCTATTGAGCTGGTACATTTTAATTAGTGCTCTAGAGCCGATGTGCTTCTTTGTAACTGTTGTAATTTTTGACTTCCAATATAAATGATCAAATGATGCATAAAGCATCACTGGGGATGATGAACCCTATCACTAATTTTCCCCTACAAAATATGCTCAAATATTTCATTGTCTGTGCTATATTCTGGTATTAAAACATAAAATATAGCTTATTTTATCTATGCTGATGATATACTAATGATTAGAACCTCCTTATTCAAGGCACGTATTGCATGTAAAAGCATGTATAAGAGAGGTATAATGTAAATTATATCATCCTAGTTGCTTAGAGAGTCTTCAAAATGAAGGGAGTCTTCAACAGCTTTCTCCTACTAGTGTCCCTTCCCAAAGCAACAGAACTAAATGTTTATGATTATATTATTTTATTGTCACTAATCAGGACAAAAGTTTTGAAAATATCAGGCTATTCCATGAATTCGTTGTGATTTTATTAAAGTTTATGTTTAAAAACCTGCAAGAATCTCTTTTTTTTTCACAAAAATTAAGTAAAACTACTACTGATCTTTGAATTTAAAAATAAGATGGAAGTTTTCTCTCTTTTTTTCAACAAAATTCCTCACAAAATATGAAATCCGAAATGCAATTTCTCAAGGAGTCCAATTTTTTTTTTTTTAGGAGAGTTTCATTTTCCCTTTTTTGTCTTAGTTTTTTGCCTTGTAATAAATTCTTCACATGCTTTGAACAGAACTAGTAACATGGAACAGAATATCTTTGTTTCAATTAGTTACTGTTTAGCAAAGTTGTGAATTGCACTTTCTCCAGCTTTGGCAGAAAGATACGCACTTGTTTTTTGCGTTGGGATATTTCCTTTTTACTTCTAAGCATCAAGCCCATGAAACAGAGAAAGGGTTTAAAGAGTTAACTTAGACGGTGCCGAAATCCGGCTCTGGGGAGGACATGGTACCTTGCTCTGAGGAGTGAGACATTTATGTTAAAATACAGCAGAAACAGGAATCAGGCTCTAAGGAGTGGCTTAGAAATATGGCAGAGATAGTCCGTTCTGTTCTGATAGCAGAGAGCTCAACCCAGCAGTTATAAATAAAGATCAGGTGGACATCTGAAGGAGATAGGAAGGCCATGAATCAGGGGGGCTTTGCAACTCCCAGGAACTAGGTCGGTGAACAAAGGAAGCTGAAAAGTTCAACTGAGGAAGAAGAGAGGAGGAGACCCTAAATGAGGCCGAAGAAACAGGAACGACCACCAAAAGACTCCCCAAAAGGACGACTCCGCCTCAAGCTCTGCCTGTTATGTATATGATAATTAGATGTCAAAATCAAACTAATATGTATGTAAAAATGTTGTAACCCCTTGTGAAAACTGTATAAATAACCTGATTTTTCACTGAAAACTCTGGAATTGGTGTGTCCGGTGAGAATCGGCTAGTTCCCCAACATTGTCTAAACCTTGCTGCTCAAAGACAAAATTCATCTCTAAGCAGTTATTCTGTGCTGGTTTTTGGCATCACCCACAATTAACTCTGAGGTCAAATTAACCCAAAATTTATGTGCTTATGTATGTAATCAGATCTGCT
>VZRE01001151.1:0-15585 GCA_013396775.1 Cephalopterus ornatus | reverse complement strand
GCCTGACCTGTGAAACAGTTGCTTACCATCACATGATGTTTTTATCCAGCTGTGTGTTGGACATTTTGTCCAGAAGGATCCTGAGAGAGACCGTATCAAAAGCTTTACTGAAATCCAAAAATATTACATCAACTGGCTTCCTTTAATCAATTAGGTGGATGTCATGGTTTCGCCCCAGTCAGCAACCAAGTGCCGCACAGCCACTCGCTCACTCCCCCACGAGCAGGACTGGGGAGACAATTGGAAGGGTAAAAGTTGGAAAACTCTTAGGTTGAGATAAAGACAGTTTAATAAGGAGAGCAAAAGCCACACACACAAGTAAAGCAAAGCAAGCGATTAATTCACTGCTTCCCATGGGCAGGCAGATGTTCAGCCAATTCCATGGAGCAGGGCCCCATCACATGCAGTGGTGAGTTGGAAGACAAATACCATCATTGCAAACATCTCCCTCCTCCCTCTCTTTCCCACACTTTATATACTGAGCATGATATCATATGGTGTGGAATATCCCTTTATTCAGTTTTCACCTGTCCCAGCTGTGTCTCCTCCCAGCCTCCAGTGCACCCAACTTCCTTGCCAGTGTGGCAGTATAAAAAGCAGAAAAGGCCTTGGCTCTGTTGGAGTGCTGCTCAGCAATAACAAAAACATCTCTATATTATCAACCCACTGTTCAGCATAAATCAAAAACATAACCCCCAAACATAATCCCATAGAGCCAAAACAAGTACAGTGGGTTAACCTTGTCACAAAATGATTTGATAAGCAGGACTTTCCTCTCATGAAACTGTGCTGGTTGTGACCACTTTCTGCATTGTCCTTCAGGTGTTTTTCAATATCTCCCCGAATAACCTTCTCCATAACCTTACCAGGCACAGAAGTGAAACTAGCGGGCCTGTAGTTTTCAGGGTCATCCTTTGTGCCCTTTTTGAAAATTGGGACAACATTCACCAGCTTTAAGTCAAGTGGGACTTCTACAGATTCCCAAGATGGTTCAAAAATCATTGTGAGAGGCCTTGCAAAAACATCAGGCAGCTCTTTACATATTCTCAGTGATTCCCATCAGGCCCCATGGACTTATAAGGATTCATCTGGAGCAGCAGATCCCCTAAAATTTCAGGGTCAACTGGGTGTTATCGTTCTCACAGCCATGGTCCTCTAGCTCAGAATACTGGAACACCCTTACCCCACTATCATTGTTGAAAACAGAGGCAAAGAAAGCACTTAACATCTTCACCTTGTCTATGTCACTGTTTCTGAGGTGACCATCCTCATCCTGTAATGGGACAATGTCTTTTCTGCACTACCTTTTGCCATTTATGTATTTTGAAAAACTCTTTTTGTTGTCCCCCACAGTTCTGGTAACTTTAACTCCAGTTTATCCATCAGATGCCTTACTGTCCCTGCAAGACTTCTAGGGTGTGCAGTGTATCTGCTTACTGATGAAGTGGAAACTTTTTGAAATCCATGCTGAAATAATTCAGTTACGTCTTTTTTCCTCTCATAGGCACAACAGTTTTACAGTCATAAGCAGCAGGTTACTGAAGTTCTAAATGGTCAACCTTCATCTAACATTGCTTCTAGTTAATTTTTTTTAATTACATTGTCACATAAGTATCTTCTTCAAAAGAAAAATCAGGAAAAGTTGTATTATTTTAGCTGTTTAAAAAACCCAAACAACATCACCCCATCCCTACCCACAGACTCTTCACTACTGCAAAAATCTTTCTTTCTTTCATATGTCAAGAAGTGTCCTTGGGATTTGTTACTCTTGAAGTTTTGCTTCAGTCATCAGTTGTTGAAGGCTGCAGTTGAAAGAAAAGGAAGAGAAAATGTGACATCCACTGAGCTAGTAAGTGGCATTGAATACCTTATTTCAGCTCTTTTGTAACTCCATCCCAATGGGGGCTCACACCCTGTACAGGTGACCTGGAAGCTCCTAGACCCTTACGGGGCAGCTGTGCTGCCTGCAGCTGCCATTGTGCTTCTCTCCACCTCACTTGCCTTTAGCAAGATTGGCAGATAGTGGTGATTTCCTGGGGAAGACAAGTGAATGGAAATGCCAGTTACCAGCTATTCATATGGCAGAGGAACCTAAATGGGATTTCATGGGACAAATGAAAGGGCATTTCTCCCACCCAGGAGCTTCCGTCGACTCAAGCTGTGGAGGTTTTGGAGCTTTGAGAATCCTTTATAGTGGAAAGCATGACCTCCAGTTCCCCTGTAGTGTTAAATTTATCACTTATCATTCATGACATTAAATTCAATCAATTCAGTCTGTCACCCTCTACTCTTAGGTCCAGTGCTGCCATGATGTAGCTGATGTGATGGCAATGCAGATTTATTCTGGGGTATAGAAAGGGCCCAGGAAAAGCCAAAGCTTGTTTCCTTTGTCACTGCTTGCTATTGCATTTTACTCCTTTCAGCTCCAAGTATTAGCACATCTATTCAGTTCCTAACTAGGACTGCACAATTTAATTCTTCTCCTCTGGGCTATACAGATGACATGCTTCATATAACAGCAGCTTTAAGCATATACATCTATGTAATATATTTTTAACTGGTGCTTCACATGAGCTGACTACCACCACTTCTGATGTTTCAAGATGCATTCGGACATTCACCGGGGATCATTTCCCCAGCATGCTGGAAGAGCACTCTCTGAACTTCCTGCTGTCTTTCCCCAGTTGAGACCAATGTTACTGCTGCTGCAGAAGACTTATGCTTCTGGTAACAATAACGACTCAGTTCATTATGGTGGTTGTTGCTTTTCCTCCAAATTCTATTCAAAGACTTTTGTGGCTAAAACCACCCTCAGTTGGGTTTTCTGGGCAGTTTGCTGGGCTCCTCTGTAGGTTTTGCATAGATTGTGTAGAATTTTATTACATTAGGTTGGGATTAATTGAGAAAAAAATTGTAATTTAATCAGTTTTTAACATGGCCAATTTGATTACATGTAGGTGTATAAAAGCCTGTTGTTGGGACCTGACTCTGTAACATGGGAGGTCTGCTGGATGCCGAGTGCTTTCTCAAGCACTGCAGTGGGATTTCCTCAGGTGGGTTATGGGAAAGACTAGGGTGATACAGCCTTCAGATTTCATTGAATATTGTATAACTTCATAGAACTTCATCATTCTCATTCAGGAAGTATTTATTTTTGCTTATTTGTCACTATCAATAAGGTTATAATGCTTATTATTTATTGTTTTAAGCTCTTTATATAATTATTTAAATTCATACATAAAGAGCCTGCCCATATACAGCTTCACATTCTCTCACTTAAATCCATAAGCAGTTTTTAGCACAGTACCACTTTTGAGTGCCTTAATTTCTTTTATATATACATATTTTTTCAAGAGATTTTTTCAGTATTTTGAAAAATTGCAATAAATGAAAGTACTGATGCAAGCCTACTGCATCCTTATATTAAAAATAAATATGTTTTTCCTGCTTCCACCATAAAATGCTTACAATCTTTAGATATTTTACAAATAAAAGTGCCATAACATGGTCATTTATGACCAATATTATAGACAGCTAATAAAAGCTGTTTCCATAATGCTGTTTTTTCTAAGAAAAATTGAAAATTGAAAGAGACCATATTAATTACTTTCAAATTTGAGTCAACAAGCAGTAGCATTAGTTAGGCCAGATCCTCTAGCATGGAGCTGGGAATCGGTTCCTTGTCTTTGCAGATGTCCAAAGGCATCTTTGCAGTCTCAGCTTTGGAGCGAGGCCAGAATTAGTGTGGAAAAATTGTGTTTCACAATTCCCCAAGCTAGGATTTGAATCACAGTTCACACCACTTTTTGTCATCACTGACACAACAGAACACATGCTTACAGTACTGAATGGGCTGTACCCCAGTGTGATTTTGTTTGAATTAGCTGCTGTTTGCACCACTTGTCAAAAGACAGTGTTTTTCATCACCTTTGAAGCAAAGGTTCATTTCCAGCATTATTTTACCACCAACCTATGTGCAGGTAGCATGGGTAGCTTCAGCTTACAGAGCCTCTTCAGGATTAGAAAATTCCAAAACACAGCAAACTTTTAAAAATATCATAAAGAAAAAATATATTCCAAGTATAAGTCAATGACTTTACGGGCAGACATGCAGTGAGGTTTAACGTAATAACAGCCTGTACTATAAAATATTAGTCAAGTGCTAACATAGCCATTAATACTCTTTTAACACAAAGCAATTTCACAGCCTCATTTACTAACTGGAATTTAGAAAGTCTAGTTGGTAATTGTGCTTTTTATTCATCTCAGTAAATTCCATTTAGTGCTTTTTAGCAGTTTCTTAGCATAAATGCATTCAAGGTTCCTAAATTGGATTAATAGCTTTTATATGTGATGTATGTTATATATACATTTCACTGAAGGTGTTTCAACTCATGACAGCCTCTTTTATAATGCACACTTTTTTTATTTCTTACTGATTCTTTTCCCCCTCCCATTGGCAATATTTTTGGAATAGATATTTATGATTCATAAATAGGGGCTTGTAGGGTTTATAGGGTTACAGTCATCTTTAAATCACTTTACATTGTTTTAACTTAAGGCAAGCTTAGAGACAAAACCCCTTCAGGTGAGCTAGAACCTAGGTAAATAATTAGAATGTTGTACAGTTATGCATTTTTTAAATTTACATCTGACTAATTTTGCTTAAAATCCATGAAAAATTGGAGTGTTGTTCACTGGCCTCATATTTTAAAATGCTCTTTTGTAGCACATTTTCAGAATTATAACCAGATGTTTATTTCAGTCTCTCTTGAGTTCCTTCATGATATTTCCTGTAATTTTTTAAGTAAAATTTTGATAAAGACTGAAATTGTTAAATTAGGTATATACTGCTCAAGAGCTTTCAAATGCTATGGCTTTCAGCAGACAGTATACAACAGTCAGATCAGAACATGACTGTATGAGAGGACTTTTTAGCCTGTAATTTAGTGAGTAGTTAGCAAGTACTCAAAAATAGCTGACTGATTAACTGACGTCATCAAGCACCATCCTCATTTATCTTTTGTGTCATGTTCCCTGCTTTCCTACTGATAAATACGTGAGAGGAGCAGAAGTACAGAATCACATAATTGTGCCTCTTTAAGTCCTTCATGGAGCGGCATTAGTATGCCAACACGGCAGCAGGTCTCAGCACTGGTGAGTAGGGGATGAACAAATAACCCAAGCCTTGTTCCTGACAAAGACAGTGGAAGGGAGGTTCCCACTGCAGGCGCCCAATGAGAAGCAGAAGGAACACAATAGGGCCCATTTGTGCCAGCCTTTACCAGTCCCAACAGTGCATATCTTTTCATGGAAGCATGATGCCAGTCTAGACTTTGCCCCTGACAGCATCTCCTGGGCTTGTGTCCTCAGGGATTCCACTTATGGACAAAGGAAGGTCAAGTAAGCTGCAAACAGAGGAAAGTCCAAACCAGAAGTAAAAAAGCTGAGAACCTGAATGGAGAGGTTCAACTATGAAACAAGAGGAAATACTGATGCCGAGAAATACAAGACAGAGTCCCAGAAAAATATCCACATACATACATTTATATTTTATAAGCACTTGCTGTCATCTTTTAAACAATGAGACAAGCAACAGAGACAAAACTGGTTTGTGGATCCCACTGGCATCTGTTTGGGTTGATCTGTATTTCTTTTTCTGGCTTCCCCACTTTTGGAAAAACCTCTTATTCTAACTTCCACGGAATATTGAACATGTTTTGAAATACCAGCTCTTTCAAAAGGATCCATAACTGTTAGAGTATCATGTAGTTACATCTCATGCACTATTCCAGAAACTTTCATGAAAAGTGTAAACAGGTGTGAGGAAAAGTTAAAGGATAAGGTACTGTAACTTGTTACATCCCTTCAGTTTGGGCACATCTTCTCTCTCTCTGAGGATGTAGCAACAGCAAATATACCGGTGCTCTCACATTTTTGTGAGTTTTCCAACACTCACTGCAGTCAAGAAAGCTCCCTGTATGTTCTGAAAGAAGCTGAGTAGACTGGAAACTGATCCATCACTGCACATAGGTTCCTGAGCACAGGCTGTTGCTAGATGTGAAGCTTACGCATCCTTCTGCAGTAAATGAGAGCATTTTAAACAACTTGATGCCACAAGAGCGTATTTCTTTTGTGTTATTTAATGATCTATGGCAAAAAGGCATAGAAAAATATTCTTGGGAGACATGAGATGTGGTTGAAGAAGAGTAACATGAAGAAAGCTGTAATGGTCAGGGGTGAATTAACCAAAGGCAAGAGGAGATAGGAAGACCTCACCGGTTCCATTTTATTTCATTGGAGAAATCTGTGCAGTCTGACTTCTTTCTTCAAACCAAGCTAAGAGTGTTCTGCTAGCTCAGTTCTAGTTTTGGTCTCAATATTGTTGTACAACAAAATGAGTCTGTTCAATCCTAAGAAATATCATCTGTTTTGTTCCCAGGACAAACAGTCTCGTTTCTCATTACTGCCATGTACTAATAAAAGTTGAATGATATTTGTAATCCTTTATTTTCTTTCATTCAAGGGATAGAAGCAATTATTCAATTTTAATGTTCTGGTTTTCTACTTCAGAAAACATTTTCCATCTTCATTTCAATTCAAAAAGTGGCCTTATTATTTGCATACAGAGCATATTTTATTATGAAGTTTTTATCTCGGAAATCTGTAACATTTTATTACTGTACTAGGGACAGGTGTTGGTGATGTATTTCTTTATTGCATGCACCAATCCATTATAGGTGGAGTTATTCCTGTGTTAAGAATTAACATTGATAAAATACACCAAACTCACATGAATTGACATTGAAGACACAGCAAGCTTAAATTTTTGCATGCAAAATGTCAGCCTATGTACTCTGCTTTGGCTATTTTTGTTTTTATTTAAATTTTGTGATTTTTCTTTACTTTGTAGTAACTGCATGGTCAGATTAAATCTGTGCTTTAGAAATGTACCCCATGCTAGGGTACAGCATGAGCTCTTCAAACTTCAGACCAAACTTTAAACCACAGGTAAATATATACAAGTAGACAAGCAGGAAGACCAAAGAATTGATTGTTGACTACACTGACAGATCCTATTCATTACTTTTACTGCGATTAAGGGAGGTTTCCTTTTTCTTTAATAACCACAGCTTTAAATATGGAATTCAATGTACCACTGAAATACAAAATCATGACCAAGAGAAAAATTGAAACATGTTGTTTCTGTCAACTGAGATGGTTTTTCTTCCATACCATACTTGACAGTAGTTTATAACTTTTGCCAGACTGCTGCCAAAAAATCTTTTTAGACCTTTCCATTTTTCTTTGTTGGAAGAGCTTCGTTAAGTGTTGGATAGAAAAAAGAAATCCTCCCATATGCCTTGTAGTCTTTAATTTAGGAAAATTCGAGTTCTGGCTCTATCTTTGTAATGCTTACTTCTTGATCAAGCAATTCTACTGGGTTCCAAATATGAGCATCCCAGATCACTAATCAGGATGACTCGGTTCCTTCATTTATTCCTGAAGGATTTTGTCACTAACCTGCTTTTACTTGTGACAGCCACAGGTAAATCTCAGATTAAAATTTATGTTCTAGTCTAAAATGGATCCTTTCTAATACTACCCGAAGCTGCTTAGGTTATGAATTTTGTGGTGTGTTAGGATACTCTATAGTGATAAGAAAAGAGTAGAGATTAGATATGATCCAAGCTGCGTATATGTTCTCTTTCTCAAACAGCTGAGAGAGGCAGCCTTTAAAGGAATGCTTCAAATTTTTTTGCTCCTGAATTGATACGTGGTATGTTTCTTTCTTACACAAGGTGACAGCATGTGTGAGATGTAAAGACTAGTTTGCTCAGGCAATTACCCTTTGTTGATAGCAGATTATTTCCTCTTGCAAACTTGAAAAGAACTTGTGGGTATACAAGTTACTGCTGTTCTGAGGATGCAGTAATTTACTCTCCTGTCTCTTTTGTGAGCACATTTATTTTAATCAGTAGAATTTGGAATGGCTCTTTTTCATCTAACTCCATTTCTTTTCGAGTTATGCACCTTCTTATAATATAACAACAGAGAGTGTGTTTGAACACACACGAGAAAAGAAATTTGATATATTGCCTGTCTTATGTGGGAAATCATATCCCATGCTCCTTTTCCATGTAAAGAATGTAACATTCATTTTCTACAGCAGAAGTCCAAATTATTTTTCTGAATAAGGCAATGTTTCACCTCAGTGAGTTACCAACAGTATCACTTATAGCTGAGAACAAGATCTGAGAAAACAGTGTTCACATACAATTGGACAATGGAATTGTGCCACAGGAAATCAAGACTTGATTTCTTTGGGGCTGATTGCTTATTTTTGTTTCTTTCTCTCTTTTCTTTTGTGTGGTGGTGTGTTGTTGGGGGGTTTTTGGTTTTTTACTTTAAAAGCTTTAAAATAAATCATGCATTTTGTGGAGTATATAATGAACTGGATATTTTGCAGAAAAGA
Source organism: Cephalopterus ornatus (assembly GCA_013396775.1). Taxonomy (NCBI): domain Eukaryota; kingdom Metazoa; phylum Chordata; class Aves; order Passeriformes; family Cotingidae; genus Cephalopterus; species Cephalopterus ornatus. Next base: position 7,109 of record VZRE01001151.1, on the reverse strand, counting down.
TCAGAAAACGTAAATGAAATTATGCCTGTCAAACAAAATGCTTATTTTACACTTGTACATAAAAACAGAAATTAAAGTGAAAATTATCCCCCTCCCTGGCTGGACAACTTTCTCAGTTTAGAGATACTTAGAACTTTCTTCTGCTATCTACAGTTCAACACGCATTTTGCTGAAGTATATGGAGCTATTTCCATGGCAAGGTACTATTTTATCTGAGTGTGGCAGACACTGGCCTAAAAATAAAATTGTACCTTATAATACTTTGCGTTGTTTGGGTCAGTATAAAATTATATCATTGATAAAATATAAACATCAAAACTAGCACAGTACATAGTTAAATACATTAATAATTAAAAATGTTGCCAAATAAGCATATTTTCACTTCCTGCTTAAAAATTAAGAGCCTTCCTTGATGAATGTTGAATAGCTCACATTAAAATTAATGATACTTTTGTCAACATTATAGCTTTTCAGAATAGCAAAAAAGAGTTATCACACGCCCTATGTGGCAACTGTGGCTAAATATTATCTTTTTTAGCAACCTAGCTATGGCTGCAGACCTTTGAACCTTTTTGTATGTATCTCTCCTGACTTGTGTTCTTTTTGCTTAGTGCTGGCATCACTTCTACTGGTATTGCTTTTCATTCACTTAATCAAAATCAGGTTTTTTCTGCACAGCATGCTCAGAAAGCAAGTGTTAGAGCAAGATTTGTATCCATTTTCCTCTGCACCCTGGAGAAGTTTGCTCTGCCTTTAATCTGTTTTGTCTGCAGAACTTACATTTATTTTCCTGTGATATGTGACATTCTTTTGAGATCTATTATGGTTGATTCGTGATTCAAAAGTCATATGCTGTACGTTGGAGATACAGTGGTTCCCATGATTTGTCTTTTTCTCCCTAACGCTGCTGATCCATGTCCTCCATTACTGTTTTGTCCTGATTGTGAGGGGAAAAAATTTATATCTGTAAGAACTTCTATTTATATCTCTCCTTGTTGGTAACAATACAACCTATTTCCCTATATCAAAATGAGCTGTTGATATTTGTTGATTCTATGCAATGTCATCTGCTTAATTTAATTTAAAGGTTCTGCATTTTTTTCCTAAGAATTCACATGCCAGAGTATCACAGTTACTGATGAAAAGATAGAGCATGAATGTTTTAAGATTCAGGAAATTGCACACATTTTTTCCAATGTTTTTCTACATTTAACATAGTGGTCTGTGCTAGAACAGCCATGCAGAAGTGGCAACATATCAGAAGGCAAGGAGACATCATGGTTGTGACTTAATCAAGCCTGGAAAGTAACTGAACTATGCCATGCAAACTTGTTATCATTCTTTGGCACATTGCTGAGAATAAAGAAATTTCAACAGACTACAGAAGTCCTGCAAAGTCATCTAATGTCACTTTGATATTAACATAAGACCAGAAGAGTTCAAAATAGCAAAAAAAGTCTTGCAGGGACTCATACATTTGCTATGCATCTGTGTCAGAGGTGTAGAAACAAGGAGAAAGTGTTAGAATAAAGGTCTCATGGACGCTATTTCTGAAATATCAAAAGGAAAACCAGGTAAATCCTATCAGCAGAGAACAGTTTCTTGCTGCAACAGGAGCAGCACTGAAATGGCAGCTAAAGGCTGAAAGGCAAATTGGTGTCAGGCTGAATCCAAGAAAAACTAAATTTAGAAGAAGAGTGGTTGCCAATTTTGATTGACATTTTCCTCACAATGAGGGGCAATGTAAAGTGATAATCTACTAAAACTATTTATCACATTAAAATCCATATGAAGTTGAATACAAACACTGGACTCTTCCAGAGATAGTTCTTTTGAGAAGGACTTGAGGCACTCTTGTGAAAAACTGCCTTGCCAAGGACACTAAACAAAGGTTATAATTGCAGAGTGTAAACAGACAAGTATCAGGAAAACAAAACTGTTGATGCACTTTCATTTTTAAAGGCTATTTTTCTTCAAGTGTGTTATGGGCCATATATTCTCTTTTGTGTAAAACACCATGGGAAGGTAAGCACAGGCACTGTGTACTTCTGCAGCACTTGAAAAGTTTGATACATAATTCCCTGTGGACCAGAAAGCTGATAACTGTGAAAGGAAGGCAGATAGCATTTTTAACACAGTGTGGTGTCCCAATTAATGTATGTGATCCCTCTTTGTACATTCAGTTGCACTCATTTCAACTGCCATGTACACCTTCAAGATCAGTGGTGAGATCTCACCTTACAATCTGTTTGCCATCCCTGACTTGTTCAGTGTCTGAGAAAGATAGAACCCACAAATGGGAACTTCTGCTCAACAGAGCAGAGGTGGCTTACAGTGGAGATCACACAAGATGTTGGCAGCATGATGTTATGGAAGTATGACACAGCAAACAGATGAATTTCACAGCTTTTTCACAGCTTTTACAATATCGTGGCTACTCGAATGAAGCAAAACTTCCATATAATCTGCTATCTAGAGTTTATCATTTGTCACACATTGAACAAAGCCCTACTTCAATGGTAGGGAACCAGTTGTTCTGAATACAAAAGGGCTTTTCCATGTCCTTCTGTGTATGAATAGGTTTGTATGTCTTTAAATTGTTTCTGAGACCTCTAGTGTTTACAGATTTTTGTCTTCTGTCGGTAGCCAATTTGAACTCTGCAAACAATCAGCAAAATCACACTGAACGGACTGAGCTGTTAAATTTCTTCTATGAGCAGATCCTCAGAGAAACCTAAATGCATTTGCTGAGTTCATGCAGACTCCAGAGATATCAGCAGTTGTAGCTGGCAAGTTGAGATGAAAACTACTCTGAGTTACGTTGCAAAAATACGCTTGCATTTTTTTGAGAAATCAGAAGTGTTCACAGCCAGTCAGTCTCATCAATAAGTCTAAAACACAGAATTGCATCAAGACACGGTCTGAAAACTATATACTGGAGTCACTATCCAGGTCAAAATTATCCTTTGAACTAGCAAGAATATTCCAAGACTAAAGGAGGTAGAAAAACATCAGATATAGAGGGAGATTGAATTGTTAAGATTCTTTTTGATGCTTAAAAGTTAGGTTTTTGGGGACTGCTGGACTTCAGACCCATCCAAAGCAAATATTTCACCTTTGTCTTAAGTTAGCATGGAAGTAGGATTTGGAGTGTTTTTAAGAATTTTTGTCAAGGGTGTAAATAAATTTCTCATTGTCTCCCTCTATTCATTACAAATAAAGTGGTTTAAAGGGATAATGTGCCATGCATGAAGAGTTAGACTTTTTAGTGCCTAGTACTGTTACCTGTGGCTCAGGTTCTTTAAAGACTCAACTGGCTGTTTAATTATTACTCGTAAAGGTTTCATAGATAAGTGTTTCCCAATGTTGGAAGCTGATGCAGAAAAACTCTCACTTATACTCAAAAGTACATTGGATTGAGACAATACTAAACAAGATTTTGTTTCTCTGCTACTGATCTGCTGCATGGTCCTCTTCAAGCCTTTTTAGTTTCACCTTCAGTGTGCTATACCAATCTAGACTGCAAAGCTACTATAGCAGCTGCAGCAACGCTTTTGCTAGGTGTTGTTTTAGATTCTCCAACTTGGGGTGGTGAAACCAAAAAACAAGGAAGTCTTGCAAAATCTCTTAATGTGTTTGATACAATTGTGACTATAGAATAACAGGTTGTTTGCAAATATTGTATCCATGCTTATGCATGAATATAAAAACATATGCAGCATGTGTATTTTATACATGCCCATTTAAGTGTACGTACAAATATCAAACTGTTTATACACATCAGGTAGTGGGTGAGCAATTAGCTCATTGGTCGAGCAGAGGGTTATAGTGAATGGGGTAACATCAGACTGGTGTCTTGTCACTAATGGGGTTCTACAGGGCTCTGTCTTGGGCCCTGTGCTCTTCAATACCTTGGTTAATTACTTGGACACAGGACTAGAAGGTCATGCAACTTTGCAGACAACACAAAACTGGGAGAAGCTGTTGACTCCCTCAAAGGCAGGGAGGCCCTGCAGAGAGACCTTGACAAGTTAAAGGACTGGACAATCACAAGCTGTGTGAAGTTTAACATGGGAAAGTGCCAGATTCTGCACCTGGGATGGGTAACTCTGGATGTACGGACAGACTGGGGAATGAGATGCGGGAAAGCAGTGCCATGGAAAGGGACCTGGGGGTCCTGGTTGATGGCCAGTGGAATATGAGTCAGCAGTGCCCTGGCAGCCAGGAGGGCCAACTGTGTCCCTGGGGGGGCGTCAGGCAAAGCATCGCCAGCCAGGCGAGGAAGGGGATTGTCCCGCTCTGCTCTGCACTGATGCTGCCTCGCCTTGAATATTGTGGCAGTTTTGGGCACCACAATATAAGAAAGATATTGAGCCATTAGAGAGTGTCCAAAGGAGAGCAACAAAGATGGTGAAGGGCCTTGAGGGAAAGCTGAGGAGTGGCTGAGGTCACTTGGTGTGTTCAGCCTGAAGGAGAGGAAACTGAGGGGAGACCTCACTGCAGTGTACAACTTCCTTGTGAAGGGAAGAGGAAAGGCAGGCACAGAACCCAAGGGAATTGCCTGAAGTGGTGTCAGAGGACGTTTAGGTTAGATATTAGAAAAATGTTCTTCATCCAGGGGATGTTTGGGTATTGGAACAGGCTGCTCAGGGAAGCAGTCACAGCACCAAGCCTGATGGAGCCTGATGTTTGGGCAATACTCTCAAGCACATGATGTGACTCTTGGGGATGGTTGTGTGCAGGGCCAGGAGCTGGACTCGATGATCCTTGTTGGTCCCTTCCAACTCAGCATATTCTGTAATTACGTGATTTACATAGCTATACACATGCAGTTAGGGCCACTATATTGGAGATTCAAGTAACCTTTGTGTAATACATCAGAAATTAAAACAAATATCATACTACACTGTATAGTTCTCTTTCCCTTTCAAAACAAGGCTCATGAAGAAGGCAATACTTAGCTAGTTAGTAATGTTTTGTCCTTGTTGCCAGATTTAACCTACAGCATTGTCTTAGGCAGTATACCAAGACCACAAAGATACTGACAGATGCATTGTGACAATCCCAGTGCAAATCATGTTACAGTTGTCCTAGAACTAATTTTGCCAACCAAAGCAAAGGTAATGCTTCTAAATAATAGCTAAGCAAAACCATTATAGTGCATTACTACCAGGTACGTACCTCCTATGCCTTGGTTACAACAATGTGAAGCTACAGAGCTGTTATCTTTACCAGTACAATTTTGTCTGGTTGTGATTTGTGACACCAGCAAACAAAACTGCCTTGGCACCAGCAGCAGTTCAGGATAAATGTGGGTGTTAATGACATTGTGAGTAGATAAATACAGGGGTGGGAATTCAAATCCCACAACAGCCCACTTGCAGTTAATGCCATCTCTGCAAATGGCATATCCTTGGACTGAGTCCAGGAGCCGTGGTCACAGGATGAACTTTCCCTGACTTTGTGATGCACTGACATCCAGCACACCCTGGCAGCTGCAACCCTTGCTTATGAATCACTTAGAGGCCCCTCCATGTATTTTCCAAATGTCTCATCAAATATGTTCTATACTAAAGAGTACAATTTTTTAGCACTTTGTTAGGTGGGTTGTATCAACACATGAGAATGTGTCTTTTATAATTTAGTTGGAATGGATTTTTGACTCGTACATCAATGAGCAGGTTGCAGACTGAGTAATATTTGCTTCCTGAAAGGCTGTATAATATCACAAGGTCAGTTTACTGTCATTTTTTTTCTTAATTAAAAAACATACTTAGGGCGCATTTAACATATTTTGACAAGGTGACCCACGATTTTCTATTAGTGTTGTATTTGTCTAAGCCCCTCTGCATTGATATGCATGGACCATGTTCATTGATGTCTCACTTGGGGGTGGGAAATAAGGCAAGTGGGACTTCTGCAAGGTCTTTCACGGCTAGACAGCATCTAGCTATTGCCATATTAATCAACATGGCTAAGCCCTTTTAATCTGCCATGTGCATATAGAAAAATATTTTATGAATAAAAGGAGCCATGAGGATGTAATTTTTGCTTTCAAATTTAACATAAAAACATACCTTAGTAGACATAGAAAACATTGTGAATTAGACACGATCCCTGATGAAAACAGCAAACACAAAGGTGTTAGGGGAAGACAGTGTTATAATAGCTCCACCAAGTTACCTGGAGCAATGATGAACTACAGGTTCACTGAAGAAGGCCATATTTTTACTTTTTTTCAGGCACTGGAGAGAAGTAAATGTTAAATTTCCAGTTCTTCAGTTGCTAAACATTTTATTCAAATTCTCAGTTCTACCACATCTGTGAGATAACGGTAATTTTGAAAGAGTGTGGAGAGAATCCCCTGTAATGTGTAAAACTCATGAAATTATGTCATACTTGCTTCGTTATTCACATTAATTCTTGCAGGGATGCCTGTGAGGGAAGCCCAAAACAAACACCAAATACCTGGAATGGTGCTGGAGTTATTTCAATACTATCTCTACTGAAAAACTCTCACTGCACTGCACTATGCACTTCACTGCATGACCTCCAAAACAAGAGCAACTGAGAGGTGTATTCTCCAGCTACAGTAATGTCCCAGAATTGCATTAGCTTCAAAGGATCCAGAGGATTTACACCAGCTGGAGATAAGAAAAGAGAGGCTTTTGGTAACTGGGAGAACCTGCAAATCCATCCCTGTGTTTGTTACTGGCTCTCATCTGCATGGATGAGAATCAGCCTGTCTTGAGCTAGCTGTGGATAAAACCTATTGGTGAATAGCCTGGCTCAGAGGGAGGATCACAGGTCCTTCTCCTACCTGTGTGGTGTTTACAGCATCATGTCTGTGAACCCATCTGTTTCATTAAGGATTTATTGCACTGTAAGCGCTAGCTCCTATTTTTCATTAACCATCACTTCAAAGCAGCTCATACCTCTGCAAATACACTATGTTCCAGTTACGCATTCATCAGGGTTCACTTTGCACCTATGAAGGTTGCCCTTAGTTTGAATACAGAGGATGTAGCACCAGAGACTCTCTAAATTTACTTGACTAAATGGAAGGTTAATAGAGTAGGGGGTGAGTATGGGACTGCTTCTGTTCTAGT
>VZRE01001150.1:0-12300 GCA_013396775.1 Cephalopterus ornatus | reverse complement strand
ATCCAGTGGGTCCATTTACAGGTGTTTTTAGTGGAGTGGGAGGAAACAGAAATGTTTGTTTAAATGCTGCACTTCATGTTTTAATGTCTGGAGGGTGACATGCTGGAAGAGAGGACACTCACCTGGAGCCAGGCCGGTAGGTGTTAGCCGAGTACACAGGAACATGCCTATTTCTGTCGTACAGGGTGGCAAAGGAAGTATGGTTGCTGAAGGTCTGGCAGATCCAGGCTGGGTTCTGAGGCTCCAGGTGCTTTGTCGTGAGGGTTTTCTGGTAGATGAACTGAGGACAACACGCAAAGGGCATCACCACCTCACTGTGTCCCAGCCAGAGGCAGCTCACCCAGACCTGCAGCAGCAGCAGCCACAGCATCGAGGGAGGATTTCGGGGGAAGGGCTCTTGCTCTCCTGGAAGGCAAATGCAGAGAGGCACTGAACTTGGTCGTGAGCAGATCATGGCCTGGAGTCGGTGAGAGCTGTAAGATTTCCCACACAGGGTTTAGAATAAGTTCTCCAGGAGTGCAGCCAGTACCTGTGTTTTTCCAGAGGTCTTTTGAAAGGTCATGGATGTAGTTTTGGTACTCAGTAGCTCTCCCCTGCCTTTCTATTCAACAGTTTGATGTGAATTTTCCAGGTGACTTGACTTGAATTTCTCTCCTGAATTGTTCCTTCTGTCCTTGCTGTCCTTAACACAAAGTGTTAAAGAGCTGCAAAATTCAGTTTGTAAATCTGCCCCTTTTGATAAACAGGATATTCCACAGAAAAGAGAAGTTTTCCACTTTTATTCAGGGGAGATTTGTTCATGCCTGCCCAAAAACGGGGTGACAGTTACTATTCATAGTTTCCTCTGAATTTCTCCCAGATTTGCTGACTTGCAGAGTCACGTGTCAGGAGCAGTTAACTAGGTCTGGTGACTTCCCTGTCCATTTCCTCATTCCCCATGGGTCTTGGCCGCTGCTATTGCAGTGCCTGCACACATTTCTGTTCCCAGCAGAACACCCCTGGCGGCATTAGACCAACTGGCCTTCTCTGAGTACACTCAGATGCTCACAGTCTGCTCTTCTGCAGCCTCACAGAATATAATTAATACAGTCAGGCTACATATTTTTCCTTGATGGATTTCCAAGGCCTTGTAAGAGCCCTTATTCATGCCACTAGCCTGGGAAAGAGAATGCTCTGCAGAGACCTTAGAGCTCCTTTCAGTGTACGAAGATTTCACGACAGAGTTGGAAAGGAACTTTTGGCATGGGCATGGAGGCACAGGACAACGGGGAATGGCTTTAGGCTGACAGAAGGCATGGTTGGATTAGATATTAGGAATAAAATCTCTATTGTCATGGTGTTGAGGCATTAGAATGGGTTTCCCAGAGAAGCTGTGGAAATTCCATACCTGGAAGTGTTCAGGGCCAGGATAGATGGGACTGTGAGCAAAGAGATCTAGTGAAAGGTGTCCTTGCCCACGCAGTAGGGCTTGGATTGGGATGATCTTTCAGGTCACTTCCAACACAAACCAGTCTGTGATCCCATGATTCATCCTATAGATCCTGAGGGCACATCTCAGTCTCTGTTTGCCACTGCACAGCTGCTGCTGAGTCTGTGTTCAAACAGGATCCCAATCAGCCCAGAAAGAACGTTTGATGGAGACAATTTTCTCCCCTTAGGAATGGATAAAGGGATTTTAGGGGATGGATACGGGGAATAAGCTGGAGGAAAAATGCTGGTTTCCATCATTAATAGTGGGGTGGAAAAGGGACTAAAGATCGTTAATGATTGTTGTCCAAGAGTAAGAAATGGGCATGACAAAAGACAGGGACTCTCAGAAGGGTCCCTTGTCCTGAGCTGCACTTGGAGCCAAGTTAAAGGGGTCTGGTAATATTTTGCACGCATTTGCACTAAAAGCTGGAGGGAGCATAACTATTTTATTTGAATTCTTCATTTCTACACAGACCCCCAGTCGCCAGCCTACATGCTCTGTGCTTACCCTATATCTCCTTGAATCCCAGGAGTTCGGTTTCTCTGATCCAGCTGATACTCCTCCTGTAGCCCAGTAAAAGCAACAATGGGAAGCAGAAGGATTTCACTCCTTGAGCTCTGGCCTTGCCCTCTGGGTCTGATCCTGCTCCATTTTGCCAGTGCAAAAGCTTGGCCCTTGAAAAAAAGTCTCCAGGTATCAGAGTGATGGGATTCTGTGACTAGTTTGAAACAGCATGTATTGGGCATTTCTGAAGAAGAAGAATAGCAAAGTGCTGAGCTTGATGTCCAGGCAATCCTTATTGGTCCTCTGCTTTTAACCAACCCATTCTGACAGAATTCCAGGACTGTTATCCCTGTGTTAGCGACACTACATTTCTTGGATGCACTAAGGAAAGGTTGCACATATTAATGAAAACTGTGGACTCATTTCCCTCCACTTCCAAAAGTCCAAGGATACTGTAAAAACGAGTTGGTTACTACAATCACAAATAAATAGCAGAAGCCATGGATGTCCTATCATACCCCTGGGGTCTACAAGCTCATGGTTTTCCATTTCACTGCTTTTTATAAAATTTGTGCTCTGCCTTTCATGTCAGTGTAGGCAGTGCCTACATGTTGTCTAGAGCTGTGCACTTCCCAGATGGAAAAGGGCTGTGAGTGATGTTGAATGAGCTCTGCTGCTCATTGATCCAGCTCACACATGGGCTGTTCTGTAAGACAAACCTCCATTTCTTCAACTTGTAAGAAATCCTATTGGATCCTCTGGTCTTCTCCCAGTGGGGAGCTCAGAGATACACATGAAGTACTTCTAATAAGCTTTCCGTGTCATGCTTGAAAAGAAGCAGGACTTGCAGCACTTTCCTAGAGAAATTGTTCCAAAGTCCAGATCTGGCTTCTCCCCAGTGATATTCTCCTGATTCCCACCTCAGTTTTCTTTCTATCAGATGCTACAGGCAGCAGTCCAACCTCATATTCCAGGCAAGGCAAGCTGGGAGGTAGCTGAGCAACTGCAGGGAAATGGAAAAACCTCTTATGACTGCAGTACTGCAAAAAGGGGATTTGTGCCTTTAGCACCTCCAAGCTCCTCTCTTTTGGGCTTCCCGTGTATTTCACAAGCTTGCTGCAGATGAGAGGGCATTTCTGGACACTGAAGGATTAGGGGTCCTGGGGAGAACCCCAGGGAGGTGATGGGGATGGGATTCATGGGAATGGCCAAACAGCCAGTGGTACCAGAGCCTGGAAAGCAAGGGCTGTGGGGCATTGGATGAGCCCCACAAGGATGAGTTTCAAGACTCAGCAGGAGTGAAGGGGTTGGGGAGCAAGTCAGAGGGAGCTCCATGAGGTACAGCAGAGGTGTCTGCAGAGGTCCCTCAGCCTGAACTAGCACTATGAATGGGCTGTGCTGGCATTTGATCTCAGGAGAAAAAACCCATGGAGGCAGAGACCTGGGGCACAGGGGCTGTCCAGCAAAAGGGAGTGTGAGTGATGTTCCTACTTTGTCCTCCTAAAACCCACAATATTCTCTTACCTCTCTAAGCTTTCCAGCTGGCACAAGTGAGGGCTACTGCTGCTCTCACCCTGACAATGGAGACAACAGGAGCACAAGTCCCTGGTGCTACTGGGCACTGCCCAGTGTCTGTGCTGGAAATTGGTTCCCTGTGCTCAGGTGTCCAGAGCCACTGGAGATGCCCTTGGGGAACCTGCCTGGCCTCTGGCTGATGGCCCAGATGGGTTTGGTGTTCCCCAGGATTCTGCAGCAGATCAGCCCCACCAGNTCAGAGCTGGGACACCCACCACACCTGGAGATACCTGCATGTTGCTGCCTGCCCCTGCACCTCAACCCCACCCACTGTTTCAGTGCAGCCCCCAAAGACATTGGTCCAGGGTGAGTGATGAGACACTGTAGCATGATGAACAACAGCTGCTGAGCTGAGAAGTTCAGGCTCAAGCTGGTACCTCTGGAAGTGACACAGCTTGTATGAGCTGTTTGCAGCCTGATCCACTTTGCTCATGCACATTCCTAGGAGGAGTAATTGCAGTCTGATGAGGACACTTTAGTATGTGTTAGGGCATCTTTAGATTGGATTTGGACACCCCTCCTCCTGCAAGGATGCTCTGGGTACTGTGACATCACTCATGGTGGAAATTTCAGCAAGAAGCAACTTGTGGTTTATATGTAAGATGACCCTGCACTCCAGCACTGGAGCAAATAATTTTTATTGTGAACTACCCAGGAACTACATGATCTGGCACACACTGATCTTTTGATTGACACATTGAATACATTGATTATGTTGAATACACTAAAGACATTTCACAAAATCATGTAGCCATAAATCTGCAGAAAAGGTTCAGAAGCAGAGCACAGAATGAAGTTATGCAAGCAGTGTATCACAGAAATTTATCTCTGACTGGTCAAAGCTTCCTCTCCATCTGATGCCTCAGCCTGCCTGTCTCATACCTCAGCTCCTGCTTCTACAAGGCGCAGGTTTCAAAAACAAGCAAACAAAACCTGCTAGCAAATTTGCATAAACACACTCTGTTTAAGCTGGGGACTAAGGAGCCTACTGATAAGATGTAATTATTTTCTTCCTTCTCCATGCTTAATTTGTTTACACACCTCAGGACAGCTGGGCTGCTCCTCCTACATTCCACAGTATTTCTCCTTCCCACCTTTATCCCTAGATATATATCCTTTTGTGCCGTAATTGGCTCCTTTGGTCAGGATGTATTTGTGGGATAATCCTTACAGCCTCTCGTCAATCCTTGGCCTCTTTGCTTTCCTTGTCCCAGGGTCACAGAATCGCTGAATCGATGAGTTACAGCCCGAAGCTCCGCCTGAAGCCTCCCAGACTGCGCTTGGCAGCGATCGATGCCTCCCCCTGCAGCCACTTCTCCTTTTCCCAGTCGCGCTCAGGCAGCAACGCCCCCGCCCGACACCCACTCTCCCTTTCACTGAGCAGCAAGCAGCTCTTCTGCCTGCAGCCTCTTCTCACGCTCAGCAACAAAAAACACCTCTGCCTGAAGACTGTTTTCCTTTTCCTTACCGAGCTTGGCTAGGAACACCTCCAAAAGAAGCATGTGAAGCACCTGCAGCCTGCTCCCTCTTTCACAGTCATGCTCAGCAGCAAGCAACACTTTCTTCCAAAGCCTGCTTCCCCTCTCCTCATTTATTTGATCCTGCAATCCTTCCACCAAATCCTGCAGAGATCCAATAATATTTCTCCCTCTGCCCGTTTGGTGGCATACCTCTCCTTTTGGGCAGCTATTAAAGCTGCTCCCAAAATTGCACAAAAATCTGCTTTGCCTTTCTCCTTTCATACCTTTTGTTCGCTTAACATCACATTTATCTATTTAACCACAGCCTCAGGGCTATACCAATTTCCATCGGCCCATTCCATGCCTGGGAAAGTCAGACAGGCATTATATTCTCTCAATTTTTACAAAATCAGGGAGCAGTCAAGCACTGACGTTTCCCAGACAGTCTTGGCTTGCAGCTGCTTGGATCCCTCCTGCCTTTTAACAGCCAAGGGATCACTTCCCAGCCCTCCTTGCCCAGAATTCTTGGGTAAAGTGGTGGAATCCTGCATGCACCCCTTCAACCACGGCATCCTGCCCATGATGCCAGAAATGTGATGTTCCACTTGTAGCAGGATGCTCTGCCTGGAATGGGATAAAGCAACTTGAACAACGGCCTCTTTGCCAAGCTTCCGGTGGTGAGTGGAGAAGAAGGAGTCACCCTGCTCTTGCTGTTGAGTAATGCAGAAACCAGCTGGATTCATCAATCCCGAAGTTAAATATCCTGAGACTGAGATGAAGATGGTAAAGTACTCAATAAAGGAACAAGCAAGTGATACAACTAAAAAATTATCTAAACCTGCTGAGCTGACACAGCTGATCTGGAGACATCTGACTAACAGTCCATCATTTTATACTGTAAAAGCCCAGTCCCACTTCTGAATGGCAGAGTCTTCTAACATAGCCCTTCTTGGACAGTATGGAGATTCCTCCCTTGAGTGGGGACGCCCCTCAAGGTCCCTCCTTGAGGCTGAGTAAAAGAGATTTGCCCAGGGTCATTGATATGGTAACATCAATCTCTACTTAATAATTTACTAGCTTTTACTAGCTGTAATGTAACTGCTTTAATATAATTGCTTCAATAGTGCTCCCTAATGCACTTTGTTGTACTAGTAGTTACAGCTTCTATACTGCATAGTAAATAATTCTGATTAAGATCCTTTTGTTTAATCTTTATCATAATAAATCATTTCTAGTTATGTAAACCTATCTGGTTTGCCATCCTCAATCCTATGGGACAAAGTTGTGTAAGGGTTCAATTACACCTCTATAATCCTTTAGACCTAAACCATTGACAAAATCGGGGGCTAAGATTGGACCCAGCTGCACCCAGACTCCTCTCTGAGAAGTTTAGAAAGCAAGGGGGTCCTTTCTGCACCTCATGACTCAACGGGAGGGCTTCTCTAATAGACTTTGTCTGAAACTCCCATTCTGCCCACAACACAACCCTTAAGGGGAACACTCAAGATTCATAAATGCTGATGGTCGAAAGGAACTACAGAAGTCAGAGAGTTCTCAAAAACTCACAATGTTTTATTAGTTAATTATACCCTTGGCATAGAAATGGGTATGTTAGTCCCTGACCTACTATATAAGCACATAGCAGTGGGTACTTTTATATAGATAAGTTTCCCTGCACTGAAAACAGGTTTCTTGCTTCCAATGCACATTGGTTTTTGTGCCCAGTCCGTTCTGCCAGACCTTTCTGGAAATGGGTCAGAGGGTTTAGGGGATCTTGAGTTGTCTTGGTAGCCACCTACAGTCCATGCACAGGACATTTGTCCCCCTCTACTCTGCTCTGGTGAGAGCCCACCTGCAGTGCTGCATCCAGCTCTGGGGCCCACAACACATGAAGGACACAAACCTGTTGGGGTGGAGTCCAGAGGAGGCCATGAAGATGCTCCAAGGGCTGGAGCACCTCTGCTCTGGAGACAGGGTGAGAGATCTGGGGGGTGTTCAGCTGGAGAAAAGAAGACTCTGAGGAGAACTTAGATCCCATTCCAGTACCTAGATGGTTTTCAAAGAGAGCTGTAGAGGGACACTGGACAAGGGCATGGAGTGATATGCCCTTGGAATGGCTTTAAACTGACAGAGGTCAGGGTTCAATCAAATATTAGAAAGAAATAACTGAGTATGAGGATGGTGATGCACAAGCACAGTTCACCCCGAGAAGCTGTCTGACCCACCCCTGGAAGTGTTCCAGGCCAGGTTGGACAAGGGTTTGAGCAGCCTGGTCTAGTGGAAGTCCCCCATGGCAGGGGGGGCTGAAATTAGATAGATGGTCTTTAAGGTCCCTTCCAACCCAAATTATTCTGTGATTCTCTGACATGTGGCGAAAGCTCCTGAGCCTTTTAAACCCAGGATGTGAGGCTTATTCCCGGGGACATTCACTGTCAAACAGAGAAACCTGTCCCCTGCCATAGAGCTGAGTCAACGTGTCCTCCAGCTCCCCCAGCGTGAGGAGCTGGACCTCGTTCTGGTCGTTCTCGGCAATGACCGCCCAAGCCTTCCTGTGGTTGTTGTCCACCATGCAGCAGGCACTCGACCAGATGTAGCTGGGCTTATTAACCCTTCCCTTGGCGATATAGTTGTTCCCAGGCACGGCACCCACGATGACGTAGGTGATGTTACAGCCTTGGGTCTTCCTGATCATCGTTCCCTGCTCGTAGTTGTTCCAAGCGCCACCGTTTAGTTTCTCGTTCTGGGGCACTATGTTGGTGAGGGTGAAGGTAGCCATCCTGCTGCTGTAGTCGAGGTGATGGCCATTGGGGTTCAAATGGCCCCGGTTCAAACCCGTCAGGTTCTTGTAGTCTTGGAGAATAGCCTGGCTCTCGCTGAGTTTCTCTAAGCTGACATTGTAATGCTTTAGGAGCGTCCACTCTTTTTCCATAGTTTTGGGGTAAGTTGGGCCCATCAGCTAGACAGGCAAAGAAGAGGAAAAGGTGTTATTACTGAGGCTGGGAGTAATGGAGCAGGTTTCCCTGGAGCAGAGGTCTCCAGGTGTCAAGAACACATTTTTTGTCATCTCAGTGTATGTAAATGTATGAATCCGAGAGAAATCCTACAGCTGCCCGTCCTGGATGAACACAAGAGCTTTAAGGAAAAAAATGCTCTGACTCCTCTGCTTTTGACTTGTTACCTTTGTGATCCAGCCTGCAGCCTGTGCTGAGAGTGTGGTTGGATGCATGAGACAATGAGCATTTTCCACTTTGAAAGGTGACTTTGGTGAGACATATTTCCTGTCACATCTCACTCCCTTTTCACCTGTCTCCCCATCCCACATCTGCCTAGGCATCTTCTGACTTCCTCTAACTCCCACTAATCACATCCAACCTCAATCCCCTGCATCTAATCACAATGGCACCTGCCTCGACCTTTTCTGCATTCAGCACCATTTTCACAAGAGTTCTCTCGCTCTCTGTGAAAGATTTTCATGTTTTTTTAATCCAATCTGTCAATACATAAGTGTTTTCCAAGTTCAGGGAAAACAAGGACTCAGATATCCTCTTTGAAGGCTGAGTGTCTTGAAGGTGGACAGAATGGGAAGAAGATGAACAGAAAAGCTGTGGTGCTCCTAGAACTTTCAGGAGGAGATAAGGACTCAGCCCCACCTCCTCCTCTCCTTCTCCACTCCTTACTTGGGAAGAAGTATGGCTATTTTACTAGGGCATTGGGTGACAGGGCAAGGACAAATGGCTTCAAACTGACAGAGGAAAGGGTTAGATTAGGTATTGGGAAGAAATTTTTGACTGTGAGGGTGCTGAGGCACTGGAACTTTTTGACCACAGAAGATGTGGATGACCCATCCTTGTAAGTGTTCAAGGCCAGGTTGGATGAGGCTTGGAGTCACCAAGTCTGGTGGAAGGTGGCCCTGCCCATGCAGAGAGGTTGGAATGAGATGATCTTTAAGGCCTCTTCAAACCCAAACCATTCTAGGAGTCTATGATTGTACGCTTTTATCCCTACTAATTGTGGGGGCTGCAGTGGCACAATACCACATTAGTTGCTCAAGTTCCTGTGAGCAACGAGTGAAAATGTTTTTTTATTTCATAACTACAGTGCATTTCTTTTCATCTTTAGGGAAATGTATTGAGCCTTCCTCTGGAACAGGGCATATGGCTTTCTTCTGTCACTCATTTTTACCTAAAACCTGTCTGCTACTGCCTCCTTAGCAATACCCTGACTTTCCTCTCTTCCATAATTTCCTTGGCCTGTTTTACTGAAGGTCTGAAGTTTGTCCAAAGGAGGTTTGGGAGGACTGTGTTGTTTGTGGAGGTCTGTATTTATTCTGTATTCTTCTGAACCAAGCCTGAGGCAACGGTGCTCAGAGACAACTGCCTGTGGATGGAGATCACCCCCTTCTGACTGGACTGACACTGATGCTCCTCACTTTTCACTGCCTGAAATATCACTCAATAAATTCCCCAGTGTTCACCAAACACTCTCATCACTCAGTGCCTGTGCCAAGGCTTTCTCCCTGGGTCATCTCACCCAATTCGGAGTTTATCCTCACTTCTCTCACATCACTTACAAAGACTCTTTGACTCTTAACCAGAAGCAATTAAGCTCTGTCAAGGATGCAAAACAGCTTGGGGCAAAGTGGAGATAACAGCCCAGTGGAACTGTTGGTCTCTCAAATTTAGCTGCTGTTGGATGCCTTTTCCCCATCACTTGGTCTCCCACCACAGCAGGGCACAGAGAGGGAGGTCATTTGACTTTGTAATGGAATGGAATAGAATTTGCCTTGATGTTGCTCTCAGGTCACTGCAGAAAACTGGGAAACTTTGGGATATGACTCATCCTCCTGCTGATGTCTCAGACACATCAGAGGAATCATGTGGTGCAGGTGTTTGAAGTAAGATGAGAGGAATATCACCCATTGGGTCCATTTGCATGTGTGTGTATGGTGATGGGAGGAAATATAAGTGTTTATTTAAATACTGCAGTTCATGTTTTAATGTCTGGAGGGTGACATGCTGTAAGAGAGGACACTCACCTGGGGCTCCACCAGCCACCCTTTAGGTCGTTTGCC
The DNA here is from genome assembly GCA_013396775.1 of Cephalopterus ornatus. Classification (NCBI taxonomy): domain Eukaryota; kingdom Metazoa; phylum Chordata; class Aves; order Passeriformes; family Cotingidae; genus Cephalopterus; species Cephalopterus ornatus. Next base: position 2,219 of record VZRE01001150.1, on the reverse strand, counting down.
AGGTCCAGGCTCGTAGATGTAAGCAGAGTACACGGGAATACGCTCCTTTCTGTCATACAGGGTGGCAAAGAAATACTGGTTCTTGAAACGCTGGCAGATCCAGGCTGGGTTCTGAGGCTCCAGGGCTTCATTTGGGGGGATCTCCCGGAAGAAAAACTGAGGACATGAACTTTCAAAGGACGGCACCACCTCACTGTGTCCCAGCCAGAGGCAGCTCACCCAGACCTGCAGCAGCAGCAGCCACAGCATCGAGGGAGGATTTCGGGGGAAGGGCTCTTGCTCTCCTGGAAGGCAAATGCAGAGGGACATTGAACTTGGAGACTCATGGCCTGGAGTCATTTTTGTGCTGGTGGGACACAGCTGGCAGAGGAGGGGACTATGAGAGACCAAGGAGGGGATAACTTCTGTCCTCTGGGATATGGGAAAATCAGCAGGGCAAGAAGGGTGTGTAGGAAGATGACTGGGAGTAAAAGGATAACAGTACAGAAATTACAGGGGAAAATATGGCTGCTACTCCCTGGATAGAACACAGTCAGCATACCTGGCCTCCCACACACAGCACAATCTGAGGGGACTAAACAGTGGGTGGAGCAGAGCAGAGACACCATGGCCAGGCTCTGCCAAAACCCTTGTAGAGGAGAGACCTCAGTGGTACTTTCTAGCTGATAAGCTGCACAGCAGCTGAAATCTGAGGGAGATAAAGGAAGATGTCCTGATGTTGAATCAGCAACTGAGGTGAAATCACTCTTGGACTCACACATGTCCCAGTCCCAAGGTTGTCTCTGGTACTACACTGAGATATCCACCCCCAAGGTACAACCACATTCCACTGAGTAATATGTATGACTAAAATCACATAGGCTCCACCTAAATGTAAAGAGTAAAAGTGAGTTAAAAATGGAGAGAAGTGAGGGAAGACTCCATCATAACTTCTGGGATCAGCTGATGGGCTGAACCTGTCTTCTCCCCCATAGGGACACCTATTGGGTAAGAACCATACTCTTTGAGGGCTGAATGATTATCTCCAGCCAGCTTTTTTTGGGGATTAGAGCTTGTTTGTATGTTGCTTTGAATTAGTGTATTGCTTTGAATATAATTTTGCAGTCAGATACTATCACTGGCCACCCTCGAACCTTAAGCTGCCACATAGTTTTATTAATAAAAAGTGTTATCATAGAATCATAAAATCATAAAATATACTGAGTTGCAAGGGACCCATGAGGATCATCAAGCCCAACTTGTGGTACTTTCAGGACACCCCAACAATCCCATCATGTGCCTGAGAGTATTGTCCAAGCGCTTCTTGAGCTCTGTCAGGCTTGGTGCTGTGACCACTGCCCTGGGGAGCCTGTTCAGTGGCCAACCACCCTCTGGGTGAAAAACCTTTTTTCTGATACATCACCTACACCTCCCCTGACTCAGCTTCATGTCATTCTTGCTCCCTTCTGCTCTGAGGGTCTTCCCACAACAGAGACCTGCAGCTGGGCACAGGCTCTGCTCAGCCACCTGCGATTTGTTCATGGGGCATTTGTCAGGGAAATAACAGCAATGCTGCACTTCCCACAAGTCTCTGCCTCCATCCAGGTTCACACAGATATGCAGCTCTTCCATTCAGGTGCTATATTGAACCCAAGATTGTCCTGGCTCTCAGCTGACAATGGGATATTCAGCTACATATACCCTTGCTCTGACCTGAGACATCTGGTCCTTTATCTCCCTACAAGTGCTGAATCAGGAACATGATGACCAGTGAGCCGGTCAGAAACAGAGAACAGAAACCACAAGTAGTGGCTTTTTACAGTGCTCTGCAGAGCAGGACCATCTCTGCCCGAAATCAAGCAGAGAAGTTCCTGAAAAGTCCTTTTGCAACACCCCCTCCACGAGCTTAAATTATATCTAACTAACTTCATATCAGACAGATAGAAACCAACCTACCGTGGGAAAGAGAGGCTCAGGACTCTGCTCGCAGCCCCAGGGTGGCAGAGGACTTTCAAATGCCTCTGCTGCAGTCTGAGACTGGCTGTTTATATATGATCCCCCTGGAAGGGGGGTTGTAAGATTTCCCAAAGATTTCCCACACAGGGTTTAGAGTAAGTTTGCCCAGGGGTGCAGCCAGCACCTGTGTTTGCAGAGGTCTTTTGAAAGGTCATGAGTGGAGTTTTGGTACTCAAGAAACTCACCCTGCCTTCTTATTCAACAGTTTGATGTGAATTTTCCAG
>VZRE01001149.1:0-13189 GCA_013396775.1 Cephalopterus ornatus | reverse complement strand
ACAAGGGGGAATGGTTTCAAACTGACAGAAAGCTAGTTTAGATTAGGTAACAGGAAGACATTCTTGGCTGTGAGGATGGTGAGGCCCTGGCCCAGGTTGCCCAGAGACCCATGTGTCTGACCCATCCCTGAAAGTGTCTGAGGCCAGTTTGGGTGGGGCTTGGAGCAACCTGGGATAGTGGAAGGTGTCCCTGCCCATGGCAGGAGGTTGGAGCTGGACGAAATTTAAGGTTCCTTCCAACCTAGGCCATTCTACAATTGCCCCTTTCCTGAACAAATAGCAGAAGCAGTTAGTAGGCGGAAAGTGACAGGGCAGTGGCAGTGACTCCTGTATTTAAGTAATTTAAGTAATTTAGCAGAGAGTTTTGGAGATCAGCATGTTTTCTTGTTGATGAAGACCAGCCTTTTTATATTTGTAAGGTTTTCCATTATCAAAGGTTCTTGTAGACTCTTTAATTTTTGTGGGTTTTTTAAAAACAAGGAGTAATATCTCTATTGTTTGAAAAAGAACCTTTGAATTTTGGCAGGGACAAAAGCCCTGAAGCCGAAGACATGCCTCTCCCTTCTCCCATGAAAATTCCCTCTGTTCTGGCTGAGTTATGAGCTGTGTAAGATCAACATTCCCCATTTCTCCCTTGTATTTCTCAGGAAAATGTTGGCAGCGGGTCAGAATAATAACTGAAAATGAATCTTCCGCAGACCTGGTCCCACAAAGCTGCCAAAGCGAAAATAGCAACAAGAGAAATCCCCAGAGGCTTGTGGGGCAGGTGGAGCTGGTGGGTCACCCCCTGCAATTTCCCACTAGCAGTGGCTGTAGCAAGTCTTGCCAATCAAAGCAGCGCGTATCTCTGATGATCCTTGATGAGGGAAAGGATGGGTCCGCTTTTGGACATACATACTGTAGTCAGGCTGATGAATCAAACAGCTGAAAAATTAGGAATTGTTGGGTTTTTCCTTGTGGGTCCAACCACGATGTAGGCTGGGGCACATACATGTTAATCCCATGGTGACGTGTCTTTCCTGTCACATGTGAAAAGGGTGCTGGAGAAACACTCAAGCAGAAATAAGTTTACACAAATAGCTGTAAAGCTGTGAAATTCCTATTTTTTGACACTTGCAGCATAAACATCTTCCTTATTGCAGTGGCCAATGTAGTAAACACACAGAAAGTGTGTACATCTATATATATGTGTGCATACACGCTAGATGACATACATCTGGAAGGCCATGTAAACACCACCATATGGGATGTACGCATGTTTAGACTTACAGAAATAGAAATTACATTTTGCAGTAGTACAGCGCAGAGCAGCAGCAGAATTCCAGCCTTTTTATTTGTTTGTTTGTTTGTTTGTTTTTTGAGAGAGGGGAAATCTAATAAAAATGCGTGTTTGCTGACAAACACACAGGAAAACTCTGTGTTTACACGCACGCACGCAGTGCCAGCACACCAGTGACGCTCATCAGGCCAAGGCAGCCACATGCATCTGTGTTTGCCCTCATACAACGGTTTCATTTCTTTTTGAATAACAAGGGGGTTCCCCCCCACCCCCACCCCAACCCCTTCCCTGGAGCTGTGGACTTCATTTCTGACAATGCACAACCGTGTTGCTTGTTGGAGTGCCTGTCATTAAGCAACGCGCTGATTATTCTGGCAGCTCCGCTACTCGAGTCCCCGTGGACGGAGTCAGACATGGAGAGAATTGAATTTCGCCAAGGATGGGGCTAAAGGTCGTTTCATGCAGTGGACAGCTGTGTCTAGTCAAATCGAAAGTATTGCTCCAAGCGTTACCAACAGAATAGCTGATAGCTCTGTTGTCAGTTCATTTACACTTGCATCCTGTTACAAATTAAACTGAAATTGTGGTGCGCTGAAGGAGCGGAAAGTCGGTTTTCTGCCAAGTGACTGTTCCTTATATCACCAATTTCCAAGTGCAGCCACTATAGATCATTGCTAAGGGTTTTCGTGATTTCCAGAGATGAAGATTTAGGGTTCTGATTTTCTGCCATGGGCAAAATTCCCATTAGCACCTGCTCTCATCTTCTAATCCCATAGGTTGAAAAGGAAATGCAAAGCTCTGGTAACTGGCCTCTTTTCTCAGCTCTGTTCACAAAGAATACCATAAAGTACAGAACTGTTCCATGACTTCTCCCAGTTTCTTTATTTTCTCTTCTCTTATCCTTTTTTCTTTTTCCTCTTTTTCTTTTCCTCATTTTTCTTCTTTTCCTCTTTTTTCTTTTTCTTTTCCTCTGTCTCTTTCTTTTTCTTTTTTCTCTTTTTCTTTTTTTCCCTTTTATTCTTTTTCTTTTTTCTTTCTTTTTTCTTTTTCTTTTAATTTTTCTCTTCTTTTTTGTCTTTTTTTTCTTTTTCAAATTTGAATTCAGACACAAGGAAAACTATGGAATACCTTAATTCTGCTACAAACGCTCCTGCATCAAGGTAGAGTGTAGCAGCAAGAACAGCTTAACAGCACTGCTTGCATGCCAGTATTTATCTCAGCCCAGCCCAACATCTTTCCCTGGACTCACTCCTAAGTCTCTCTCCATCAGCAAGACAGAAAAATGCCTTCTGGGCAGAAACACAGGATCCTCAATGGGTCCTAGCAACTAAGCTGAAAGCCTGGGACTTGACCACATTTGGAATAAACTTGCCCAAAAACATCAATGCTAATTAGCTCATGTTATGAATGGATTAAGTGAGACACCAGCTGCAACGGGGCATTTTGATTTGGGTTGCGGCTGGGTAATTAGATGCACATAAGCTGGCTGGGGAGCTGTCAGTCAGCAAGCAGCAGCTCTCTTCGCTGTGCTAGGAAGAAGAGCTTTTCTGTGTCCCGTCATCTGTTTTGCTGTGAGCCTTTGGGTGATGTACCAGTAATCAAACACAGCGTTGAGCGTGAACTGAAACCTTCCCCTGAGTCACAGCCGCACAGCTCAGTGACTTCAGAACTTCACTCCTCGCGCAGCTGAGCAGTGCTATTTTACTTATAATGCAAAATGCTCCTTGAATGGTGGCTGTTAATGTTAACACCATCCTTCCCTTTGATCTGTGCCAGCTTTCCCTCTGATTTCCTACCCGTCATTGGTGGTTGGAGTGGAGTTTAGGGGAAAATGTACTTTATACTGTCATGAAATGACCTGGAACAATATTGATTATGGAAAAGTATACAAAAATTGAATTTATAAATGAGTGAATGTGTGCAAATCATAGAAGCATAGAAAGGCTTGGGTTAGAAGGAGCCTTAAAGATCAGCCAGTTCCAATCCCTCTCCCACAGGCAGGGATACCTCCCACTAGATCAGGTTGCTCCAAACTCCAGCCAACCTGGCCCTGAACACTTCCAGGGATGGGGCAGCCACAGCTTCTCTGGGCAAACTGTGCCAGGGCATCACCATCCTCACAATAAAGACTTTCTTTCTAATATCTAATTTAAACCTACTCTCTTTCTGGTTGTGGGAGCATCTGTGGTGTTGTGACCTACACCTGAGCTAATTGTCCTGGACCCCCTTTCTAGCCAATGAAGAGAAGGAGATAACTCCGGGGAGATCCACCTATTTCAGGCATCATCTGTGTTTGAAGGATAGGATTCTCTACAGGGAATTTCTGGTGATTTGTTTTGATGAAGTTGTCTGGTTTTTAGACCTCTGTTTTTAACAAAAGAGTCAGGAGGTAAATCCTACTTTTCCTCACAAATCTGGAGCTTTCATGAGAATAAAATATCCAGACAGCAACTTTCTTAAATGTGAAGAAAAGCAGAAAGTATAAAGGCAGCTTGACTGCTCCTGACATAGAGCCTTTATCAGCTCCATAAATAAAGGACATATGCATGTAATGGCTGGCTGCATCTCAGATTGCAATACCAATGTTTTAAAAGCCTGCTGACAGAGCATCTGCTTATTTCATTACTCCTCCGATGTCTTTGCAGGTAAGTCATGCATTATACAGTATCATTTCTAGCAATGCATGACCAGAGGGGACAGACTGGAAGAATCCTGGATGGTCCATCACCTTCGCTTACCTTCCAGGAGAGGGAAACATAAGGATTGATGTGTTCAGTTAATAGGCAGAATTAGCGGAATAAAAACCTATTTTTACGAACTGGGATTTGCAGTTTTTTAAAAGAAAGGGGAATGACCCTTTCTTGTTACTATGTGAGATGTCTGCATGCACAGCAGAACAAAGATCATTTTCAGTACACTCCTGCTCAGAAAACATACTGAGGGGCATAGTATTAGTCAGGTGAAAAAGGAAGTGTCATGCTTGACTGGAAAACACAGTGGTGAGATAGAAGAGCTTATGGTGAGCCTTAACATTGCTAAAGTATTTTGAGCAGCCCAGTAAAAAATTCATCCTGGCCCTGACCATAACCCAGTCTGTCCTGTGTTATCACCAGTAGCGTGTCAGAGGACGTCCACAGTGGTCCCTCTGTATCAAAGCTTCCCTTTAGGAGCAAAATTTGGCCCAGTGTTTGCAAAACGCAACCCATGTCTCCCCAGACAGGTTTTTCAATTGTTCAAGATCACGTTAATGTCGTGCTGTGTCCCTCTGCCGTACATCCCAAGTGCTTCCTTCGGCTGTTGTTGTTAACTGAAAATATTGGATCTTAGTGCCTTGTTTTTTTAGTAAGAGACGATTTTTCTCATCCATGAATGCCTGCATGGCATTGTCTTGGCTTAGATGAGTCCATAATTCACCATCCCCATGCACTCCCAGGCACGTAGCCCTGAGAGTATCCACTGGCTTTCCTTGCAGTTCTCCCTCCTTCCCTGGCCATGTGCTTTTGAGACAATGTCCACATGAGTTTGCTGTGATTTTTTGGGTACCTATCAGGTGTTTTACAGGAGAAGATCCAATCCAAAAGCTGTTTTTTTACTCAAGGAAGGGACCTGAAGAGAAGACCCATAAGTGCTACGTAACACTGTGGTGACAGAGTATTGGTCAATATCTGTTGTAGGTGTTTCTTGGTTGTTTTGTTTTGTTGTTTGTTGGTTTGTTGTTTGGTTTTTTTTGTTCCAGACAGTGAAAAGTTTTTATAAGCTTGGTTAAACTTTGTACACTTTCTCCTACCATCCTGTCATGTTTGCTCTTGACAAACATGTTTGCGTGCAGTACTGTTTGCAGAGGCTGCGAACACTGGGGAATATTCCTGAATAGTGCCTTTAATATTCCCGCTGAAAACCTGCTTCTAGGGATTGTAACGTCCCTCTGTTCAGGAGACAAACACCGCCGTGTCATGCAGACATTTAGCAGCCTGTGAACTGGGAAAAGATCAAGAAGAGTTTTTAGAAAAGAATTTCAAATACGTATTCTTAGGCAAACAGTAATCTGCCAGTAGTTCACAAATCAACACACTGAATATGTCAAATGCCTGTCTGTTGCCATTCCTGGGATTTAAGGCCATGAACAAATTTTGAAAGCAAAACCAATTATTTTATTTGCTATTCTCCTCAATTTCAATTGGTGGAAGTGGTCTTAAAAAAAAATAAATTAAAAAAAAAATTCTGTTTAAAGTAGCTTCCATAACATTGTTTCTTAATGACTGATCTCTAAATAAGAGACTCCTGCTCTTGACTCCTATTTAGATTAATGATTTCTAAGGCTTTTCTTTTTGTGACAGCGACAGATTGGTCAATGTTTGTATTAAGCTTTTCTAAGTGCGCTGTTAAATCGGAAAAACTTCAACAATAAACAAGCTGACTGGCCCAGTAATACATTGAAAAGAGGAGAAGGTGTGTATTTTTAGAAGAAGAATCATCATGGAAATTGCCCAATTGCCATGCATTTCGAGAAGGGCTACCAGGAAAAATGCTTCAAAAAGGTACCAGGCGTTAGCTGCTCTCAAATCAATGAGACTGCGCTTTGGAAAAAAAAAAAAAAAAAAATTTATCTCACCAATATTTATCTTGCCCTGAAGCTTGCCTAGGATCTAACCATTCCTGATAGTGTTGGAAATAAAACCTTCAGGCTTTCTTTAAAAATCCTCTAAGTTCCTCTTGTCAGCACGACTGGCAAGCAAGCTTGGATATTTTACCTTTCCTCTGCATAAGGAAAAGATATGGGCAACTAAAGATGTAAAGGAAAGGAAAATAATCCTCCCGGACCTTTGTATTGCTTTGTCGAGGGTTGGTGGTGTTGTTAAAAACTGAATAAGAACAAATGAAATCCCAAGTTTCTCTTCTGTTTGCCATGCCAGAGGGTCGCATGTGTGAGCGGTTGTTTCAGGAGAGGACGGATGGCATATTCGTGGTGTTTCTCTGAGTGGGTCTGAAGTTTTCTCTCTCTGTGGGTGCAAGTTCAATCCTCTGTGTTTTCAGTCTGCCAGACATCAGGGCAACACTGGCAGTTCCAAGAGATAATTATAAGCTCCTGAAGTTGCCAGGCACACCACTGCATCCGTGGAAAGCCTTGTGGTATTGAGCTGAAGGTGAGGTTCAGGGTCTGTAGTGGTTTCCCAGCCTTGGTGCTGGCTGGCTCTGACCCTCGGCAAACCTGCACTTCTCCGAGCTGTGCAAATGAGATAGCAGTATCTGTCTCACAGGGGGTGTTAAGAAGCTTAATTCATTAGTGTTTACAAAGTGTTTCTAGATCCTCAGATGTAAGGCTCTATAAACAGACAAAGTATTACTAATTGCCAGCTTATACTGAATTGTAAAGTGAAAATAAAGGGTGGCTGGAGGAAAGAGGTGCTGAATTTTCTGATGAGCTGTATCGGTCTAGTGGCTTCACGTTAAACAGTTTAAAGTTTGATTTCCCATTACTATGAACTTAAAAATCTCCATTAATTTCTGCGGTGTAATATTTGACCTCCAGTTTACTTTGGGGAAAATGAAGGCAAATAGGAGTCTGTGAGTGAGGCCTCCTATGGTAAAGAATAAATCAGGGACTTAATTCAAGTAGTCACTCCTGAATGTACACCGTGAGCATGCATTGCCTTAAATAGAATGAATCTTGATCTACAGAATGTTACTTCAGTGGTGCTGTTCGATTTATACCAAAATATATTAGGAAAACAATCTTGCTCGTCTTTATGGCCGAGGAGCACACCATGGTGCTAATGTTTAGAGCATTTCAAAGCATATGGGTGGAATTTTTTTGTGTTTGCATGGTTTAGTTTCACGGTTTTTTTGTCCTCTTCATATAAGAAAAACAGGAAAAACAGACTGGTTTATTCAATCCTTTCCACTTTATGGATTTCCTGCAATGCCACAGCAATGTCTCGCTTGGGTTCCTAGTCAACTTTTTGTTGGCATTTTGGAAGGTATCAGGAATAGGAGTAAGTTTGGTAACTTGTGTTGTTTGTATTTTAAATTGTGTTATTTATATGCATTTTTCTGCAAATTCTGACTCTTTTGGACCAAGCTCTGTTACGGGTTCCTTCAAAAATTAATCACAGAAATGGAAAGAAACTTATTTAGTGCTCTTTTACTCTTTAAAAGACACAACATTTTATGTTTGGGTTTTTCGGGGTTTTTTGTGGTTTTTTTTTTCTTTTTTTCCTGAAACCACATTGTTAAATATGCAGTGGATAGCCATTTCCCACTAAGCCTCCAAAGGGTGAAATCCTCATCTGGTATAAATTGGCATAGCTCTATTCAAATCAGAGCAGCTACATTAATTCAATCCAGCTGAGTCTCCAGCCTTTTAAAATGCCAGCAGGGAGAGTGAGTTTTGCACAGGATGGATTTTTGGGCCGGGTAGAAGGTTTTTCTGTGTAACTTAGCTGTGTGTCTAGGCTCAGGGCTGTGGGAAACTGTCTGTTTGACATCTGCAGCATATGCAGCAAATGCTTTGGCAGTTTGAGTTAATGCCTTTTGAATTCACAGGTTGTTTACTTTCAGCTTGAATGTGGATTTGCTTTCAGCCTCAATGGGAAATCTAACATAAGAAGTAATAGGACCAGCCATCTGTCCAAAAGGCTATGAGAATTCCTGGTTTTGAACCAATAATAGAGATCAGGGACAAGTTCACCCCCTGTGTAATCTCTGGCAAATTATTGGCATGCTCCTTGGATTTCCACCCTGGGACCCCATCCCTGTGGTGCAGTGTGAGCAAGCATAGGCTTAGGAGAGGGAACCTGCGAAAATGAACACAGTCAGCATCCCTTTCCAATGGTCGCTTCTACAAACAAGCGTTTTTCCAGGCCCTTCTTCCTCTGCTCTGATTTACAACCCATTTTGGCGTGTAAACTGTGCACCTGTGAAGCGGCTGCTACGTCGTGGCTGCAGCCTGTGTTCTCAGGGGAGCAGTAAACAGCACGAGTGAATGGGAACCCCCATCTCTTGCCAACATTTCCTGCAAGTAAATATCAATCCATGTGTTAGTCACAGGCCAGAGAATGGTGTAATAACTGGATTGATTGGGTCACTTCTTCTACAAAGCTCAGGGCCGGATTTCTTAACTGCTCAGCACACTCTCGAAAGAGTCCAGATTTTTTGCTTTCTTTCAAGCCAAAATTTAAGCCCATGTCTCCCTCCCCCCATCTAAATTGATAAGCTGCACAAAAGCCAAGGTTTGAAAAAAATTACCAGCATCCTGCAGCATTTAGCAGGACAAAGTGAGCAGATTCTACAAAGAGCACGGCATGTGATGGGTAATAGAGCTACTCCCCATTCATAGATGTGGACCTGAATGGGGCCTTCTGCACCTGTCTTGGTCACCCTCAAGAAGTGCCATCAGCTGCAGTGGGAAAATACTTAGAATATAAATACTGTGCTGTCTAGAAGGCAGTGGCCTTGTTCAGGAAGCCTATGTGGTATAAACTCTTGGTCACAGCTTTTCCGCTGACTTTGTCCATTGTTTCGGTTGACTTGCATTGAGTTGTCCTGATTTAGACCAGCTGAAAACATGAGTCCTGGATGAGCTTGGATGAGCTGAAGATCATTGCTTGAGTATTTAATAAATAATAGGAAAGGCAGGGGAAAAGACAACTAGAAATCACTTAGAAAGAGCATCACCTGGTCTTTAACAGCAAAATATTCATTCTTCACTGCATGTGAAGTGAATGTATGTGCTTTAAACCTTCCTGAGGTGAATGGTTCAGGAGCACAGGATATCTGGCAACATCCTTAAAAGCATACTAGCCTGATTATGATCTGCCTTTACACAGTGAGCAACAGTAACTGAGATACCATGGTGTAAATCCAGATGGAGATCAAAACCAGCCCTGCAACAGCCTTGTTTGTCCAGAGGACTCCAGCAAAACATACCACAGTCATTCCAACAGCACCAGGCTATTTTACCTCAATTACAGTTGGATTTAAGAAAACTGGAGGGCACTGGATCATGTTCAAACTTTAACCCTTCTCTGTCAAATCAGGGCTACTGCAGATTAGGTGGAGAAATAAGACTCTTTTCAAAGTCTTTAATTTGTCTACTGATTCAATAGTATTTACCGACTAATAACCACCCAAGGCTAACAGGCTCATTTGAACTGGGAATGCTGTGATTTTCCACATTATCTAATAACAGAAAAGCCAGCTTATAGATAAACAGTCTGCTTAAGGTGCAGGAACTCAAGCCTTGTAGTTCTCTCTTAGGGAAACAAGCTTCTTTTCCTGCCATTTTTCAGGGAGTCTTCTCTAAAAGTTTTTCATAGAATCACAGAAGGTTTTTCCTTATTTTCCCTGTATCTGTGCAGTCATGAGAACCAGAATGGCTTGAAATTAAACTAGCACAGTCCAGCCTTCAAGTCAAAGTCTTTGCGGTTTTAGGCTTTGCTTGGAACAAGACACAGAAGAGCCAAAACACTGCATAAAAGAAGAAGAAGGAAAAAAAGCTGTTTTCGTGGTATTTTTGGCATGGAAGATGACTTTAAGAGATACTGGAAATCATGCAAGAAGAGTCTGTTCTTAAGAGATTTCTAGCCCTGCTCTGAAGGCTGGAGTCTTTAGATAAGCATCTGCATGTGGGGATCTTCATCCAAAATAAACCACCCAACCTTTTGTAGTTCACCCGTCCCTAATAGTGATTTCCCCCTCTGCATCTCTCCATGCACTTGCGCACACGCACAAGTTCTTCAAGGCATTCTGAGACCTTTTCCTTGCCCACAACAATTTAATTGTCTCTTGACCAAGATTTTCTCCTCGGTTAAGAAAAGGAAGAAATGTGACTGAAGCACCCTGTGCTGCCCAAAGGATTTCCTCTCCTCAGCCTCACTGCACACATCGGGCTTGTTTTCCTCCCCCTTCTCCTTTGCCACATCATCTCTGTGTTTTGCACGATTGTTTTCTTTCTTTTCCAGCCCAGAAAAATCCAACATCTCCTCCCCCACCCTGGCAGCGTGGGTGACAGAGACGGAGAAATCAGCACAGTGTCAGCAAGAGTTTAGCCCCGCAGCTGGGACCTGAACTTTCAGTGGCAGAGCATGGCGCTGGGTCACTGCACTAAAGCAAGCCAGATTGATACAAAGTGCTTGCTCACACTGGGAGGGGAAGCATCAGAAGCCAGCTGATAAAAATCTTTAGGCACCATCTATTGTGAGCTTATAGCAGCAAGAGATGTTTTTCCTGGGGAAGATGACCGCGGGGTGTATATTTAGTGTCGTAACCCCCAAAATGGCATGATATTTGGGTGCTTGCTGCACTACGGGAGATATAGATTTCTAGCTGTAGATTTTAGAGCTGTTGAAACTGGAAATGGAGCGTGTGGACTCAACATGCTGCACAAGGTGTGAAGTTTTCAGCTGTGAAGACCTGCATGATCATGTCTGCCAAGAGTTAATGTGCTCAGAAAGAGGATGCTAAAATATTCTTTCCCACTCCAGTTTGCAACTGAGAACTTGTTAGTCTGTAATGTCTTTTATTTATAGCACCTTTTGACTCAAAGGATCTGAAAGTGCCTCTCTCTGGGAGTCACTTCAGTGATACCTGCAGGCAGGGATGAGTCTCTGCAGGTGACTCCAACTGAGGTGTCAGGGTCTGCTTTGCCATGGACACACATAAGGGACCCTGTTTCCCTTGCCAAATGCCAGCACTTATAAGGGCTGGAGGGGAGGGCAGAAAAACCCACCCTAAGCTTGAGGGATAGCAAAGAAAGAGAAAAAAGACATATAAACCTTATGGGAGAGAGCATTCAGATGGACACTGGCTGACTTTGAAAGCAGACAGTGGGAGGAATCACAGCCAGTGCTGGATGATGACCTTATGCAAAGAGCTTGGGGCAGAGAAACCACAACTCAGAAGAGGGGATTTGGTGGCCCTACCTGGATCTTCCTCCATCCAACTGAGCCAGATCCAGCTGTGCTGTGGTGGCCTGTAGAAGGGGCACATCTCAGTGGCAGAAATGCTCTAAGGACACAGGCCCTGTGCTCAGCTTAAATATGCAAACTCACACATCCCTTAATGAGTGCAGTCATGGCAGGGCATGTGCTTATTTTAAGTCTACTCTGGTGCCTGCCCATCAGCTGCTCCCCGTGCAGCAGCTGGCAGTGGCCAAAGGACCAGCTTCGCCATGTGGCTCCTGGCAGATAGAGAGGTGTCATCCAACCCTCTGCTCTCCTCCTGTGTTATCCGTGCTGGCCAGGGAGGCAAAAGTCAGACCAACTGATGGGTTTATGATTCCAGCCGCGATTTCTGCTTCATCCACAGCCAGGCGAGATTCTGCCAAGATACATATTAGGCAGCTGCTCAGGACGTTGCTGTTTTGTCTGTACCACCCCAAGCATGCTGTCTGTCTGTCTGTCTCCTGCTCTGACTCTGTGACCCTGCTATCGGGGTGGTTGTTCCACTATTCCCTGAGGTGGCCAAAGCGTGTTCAGTGAAAACCAGACTTTTTTTGGCACTTTCGCTGGGCCTCCTGAGGAACTTGCCCCAGGGAGCGAGTGCCCATCTGTTTCAGCATCCTCTAATTCCCATGGCTTCCAAGGAGTCCTGACGTTTCTCAGTGGACAAAGCCATCCCAGCAGCCTCATAAAAATCTCCAGGGACACCACTGGCTGCTTGCAGGGCAGTGCCCCTCCCTGGGTCTCCAGCCAGGTTTTCAGCTTAATACACTCATGCCTCTATGATAAAATCCTCAGCACATCTCTCCTCCCTACCATGTCCCTCCCAAGCCATCCCCAGCATCATCAGCATTATTATATTTTTTTCTCCAAATCTCTTTCCTCCAGGCACCAGAGAAGGTGCATTTGATACCACTTTATCTCTCTCATGCATATGTCACTGTTTCAAACTCTGGTTTAATAAGAGTGACATCACTAGCTGAAAGTTGGCTCTCTCGGGTCCTTTCCATGGAGAACATGCATTTTGCCTCAGTCTTTACCCTCAACAAAACTTGACTCCTCCCTGCTTTGAGGAGGGGGTTGGGGTCATCACATTCTGGCATGCACAAGGTCGTGTTGTCTGCTTTTAGAGCATCTCTCACTCCTTCTTCCTCAGAGAAGAGAATACATATCTTGTGTGTTCATTTGGGGTTTTTTTCCCCTCTTCTTGGTCCATTCAGTGTTACATCATGTTGCACTTCTTTTGGTGCCCCTTCCACACATGCTGCTTTGGATTTGTGGGTGGAAGTGGAAAGGAGTCCCTCTAGAATTGTGGAATTATAGAATATCCAGAGTTGGTAGGGACTCTGGTAGGATAATTGAGTCCGACTACAGGAATCCCACCATGTGCCTGAGAAAGTTGTCCAAGTGCTCCTTGAACAACACAGGCTTGGGGCTGTGACCACTTCCCTGGGGAGCCTGTTCCAGGGCCCAACGACCCTCTGGGTGAAGAACCTTCTCCTAATATGTGGTCTATGCTTTCCCTGACACAGCTTTATGCTGTTCCCTTGGGTCCTGTCATTAGTCACCAGAGAGAAGGTGACAAGTATATGGACAAGCCTTGTCCCTACAGAAAACAAAAGAGGGAACTAGAGAAGAAAAAAAAAAAACTTTAAAAAAATAAAATAAGGGGATGGATATTTAGGAGGAGGGCGTTTAAGAGGAGAGAAAAACAAATCAAAGCCGGTGCCAGGCTGGAACCAGCAGCTGGTTGCCAGCACAGCAGGCTGAGAAGTTGGTGGTGGAAGCACTCAGTGCCGTGTTTGGGTTGCTTAAAAAAATACAGCGTCCCTCCCTTGTTATTCCGCCTCTGCTTTTCTCCCGGCCCCACGAGCAGGAGGAGGGGGGACTCGGCTGCCAAAGGCACGCTTGTATTTACAGCAGTGCCAGGGGGATGCACGCAGCGTGTCCTGCCCCGTCACACATATGTGTG
>VZRE01001143.1:8931-24894 GCA_013396775.1 Cephalopterus ornatus | reverse complement strand
AGTTTCTTTGTCTTCACACCAGTGACTCAGCTGTGATAACTCCCTTTGGGGATTCATTAGCACCTTCACATCTAGTCTGAGAGTCATCTCTGCTAATGGGCCACAATGGACTGGAGTAATAGGCAGCTGCAAGGACCTAGACCATCAAAGATTCCAAAAATATCCCACGACTCACAGAGTTAAATCACCCATTTTAAAACTTCTCACCCTGGGGGAGGTACTGGGAATTCCCACCAGAACCTAAGCATACATAATCTTGGGGTTTTGGGACTTCTAGTGCCACTCATCACATCCAGAGGAGGATCAGAACTTCAGTGGGATTGTGACTGTCACTTGCGATCATTACTTTGACAGAACTGTGACCATCATTCAGACAAACAGGTTTCATTTTCCTTTTATTTTGCACTCAGGAGGGCCACGTGGTGCTCAGCACAAGCATGGACAAATACCGTTCTCTTCTTGTCCCAGCATGCTGGGTTAGGCATCTGTCTTTGGGGTTAAAACCATTTTTTTTTTCTCCATATCATTGTATTTATTGTAATCTTTTTAGTAAATTGTAATTCTGAGGTGTAATCTCTCTTGAGTTAGGTTCCTTTCTCCTGACGGTTTACTTTTTAACCAACACAGTCCTGCTCAGTGTGGGAGTAGTCCTTAGATCAGATTCTCTACTGTATATCTTCTCCATTTACATCAACCACACCTGTCAGAGCTTCAAAGTCTCCTATTACAGTGTCTTTCCCTCATTTCCATCTTCCCCTGTAATTTTAATTCCTACACTTTGATTTAAGTAAAAAAGTTTTGGGAGTTTTTTGTTGCAGGTTTTTTAACTCTGGGCTCTGTTATATCCAGTCCCCTTTCTAATCAAATTGAATCCAGTTGGTAAGTCACATATAAAGGCTGAATCCTATAGCTTTTAAATCTGGTGCTTTTCAGTGTCAACTTACATAACCAAAGTACATTTATCATACAAGAGTACAGGGTCTAGCCTTTGTTTCTTACAGTAGACTGTGCTAACCAGACCCAAGATCTAAACTTGGCGTGCAGCAGCCCTTCTTCCTCCAAATATCTCCAGTCAGACAGGCTATAGAAGCAAATGCAGCCTAACAGAAATTCTCCCTACATCAATTGCTTTGTCCTCTTGAGTAATCAGTTACTACTTTCACTTCTTCTTTCCCAGAAAATTGGATTTCAAGGACAATATGAATGACTGGCAACTAAGAACAGAAGTGGTTTCTTCTTTTTAGGACCTTAGACATCACCACATTCAACACAACTTCAGCTACAATTATGTCTTAGAATCTTGAAGCCTGCATCTCTCGGTTCAGTGAAATACAAAAGCTCATAATTTGATAGAGACTGAAACTAAATTCCTTCCTTGGAAACTGCCTTTCTGTGTAAAATTGGACTGTAGGATGAGTTACCCTATTTCCCTTTGCTTCCATTCTTTGAAATATGATGAGGATAACAGTGCACAGAAATCACAGGAGAGTGGAATCTGGCAGGAGGGGAGATCTCAAGATCAAGCTGCTGCACAGAGCAGGCTCAGCTATGGGTTCATACTGGGCTGCCCAGGGCTTCTCCTTGTCAGGGTATGAAATGCCCTCAGTGCAACAGACAGCTCAACCACTGTGGGCACCTGTCTGACTGCTGGGCTGTCCTGATGGAGAAAGAGCTTCCTTTGTTTCCAGTCTGATCCCTGCATGTTTCAACTTGTGCTGCTGACTATCACCCTGCCCTCAAGCCCCACTGTGGAGAGCCTGGCTGTATCTTCTCCATCCCCTCCAGCAATGCCAGGAATGCTGCTGGATGCCCCCAAAGCTATCCCTTCTCACAGCCGTGGTCATACAGACTCTACTTGCAGGACAAGGACTCCAGTCCTACCACCTCGGTGGCATACTCTCACCTCACATCAGTTCTATCTACACTGAGAAGGCAGCATGGCAGTTGCAATAAAAGCAGTAAGTGGTTATACGTTACAGTGATAAGAGACAGCCAGGGTGGAGCGAATTTGCCATGCATTAAAGTAGCAATAATAACACTGACGTTAGAGTTTTATGCTCCAGAAAAGTGACCTGAATACCACCAGCTTGTTTAATTGTACCACCTCCTGAGAGAAAAAAGAGTATATGTTTCTCCTAAAATCTATTCAAACAGATTTTATATATGACATTCAGTAAGGATTTCTACCTTATCGTGTCTAAGCTTGTCTTCAAGGTGACACAAGAATAGACGAAACTTTTACCAAAAAAAAAGAGAAGGAGAAAGGAAATGCAAAGCTGGAGATGAGGTTTTTTTACCTAAACCTTATTAATATGCTTATCAAGTGGTGTTGCTCAACAGCTAACTATGGTGAGTCATATGTTACTTTTCTCACTGATGTATCAGCACTCAAAAAAAAAAGAAGATGAAAGCCAAAGCATTTGTACATCACTCTAATACCACAGAAACATTATTTCAAGAATTTAATTGGAGCTAAATGAGCTTGCACATATGGTGCTGGCCCTCTGCGTTTGGATTACTCTAACACCAAGTACATAGGCAGTCTCACAGACCCTTTTGAAGGGATTCCTCAGCTTTCTCTCTTTGACTGAATCTTCAAGCATCCTTCAAAGCAGAAGAACCCCTCCCTTCCCCTGCCACTTCAAAAATTCCCCCCAGCAATCAAGGCGTCCGCATCCCTTCTCTCACCCACAAATGTTATATGACAGGTTTGAGGAGACGTTTGCCATGACTGAGTCCCATCTGAGTTTGGTCTTTTCAGTTGGGGTCTGGAGCCTTTCAGTGTTGGAGATGAATAGTAAAGTATTTGTTAGATATTGTGGCTATAATGTAAACATTTTTCGATTACATTTTGGGGAATTTGAATCTAACCACAGTCCTAGGACACAACTGCAAGTAAACTCTATCCAATTGCACTAGTGTATGCATTAACCCAAATGAATGGTGCTGTGACGGTCCTTGGAATTTGGTTCTCAGTCTCATGTTGGTGCTTGGACGCTTACCACTGGAAGTAAAACTGCAACTTTGTCACTTGAGTCCAAGAAAATTCTACCTGAGCCATTTGGGGAAAGTATACAGAACCAAATGGAAAAGCCCCTATTCAGAGGCAAGAGAATACCTTGATACAGCACAAGACAAGTGGGGAACAGGAGCTGCAACCAAAAAGAGCACTAAAGGAAAAGGTAACATTTATTTCTGTACACAATGAAGGGGGTTGAATGCAAAAGAATACAAATTAATGGTCTTTCTGAAATGTGCAGAGATGAAATTTTTAACACGATTTTGAACAAAGATTTCAATTGCAGATAAAGAAAGGAATTGTACCAGAGATATCAGATGCTCTGGAGCTCACCTAGACTATTTCCCCGGATAGAGGGACAATTGTTTTCTCAAACATTCCTTATATTTCAAACAGAAGTTAAAGTGAAAGGTGAATTTGACCCACTAAACCCATTTCCCTCATCCTTTCTGCAAGCAAAAAAAAAGTGATGGGAGACACCTTTGCTACCTCTGAGTACATCTGGAGCACCTTCAGGTGCAAGGGCATGGCTCCAGCTCATGTGACCACTGGCCAAATTCATCAGTGTGTCCTGGGAGTTGTTCACACACAACTTTATTTTGGACCTCCGTGGCTGGCAATAACAGAGGAATAGCACTATGAAGCTTCAACAAAGTTATGTGAAAAGCAAGGGGTAGGAAAAAGGAGGACTCTGGAGTACTGTAGGGTTTAGGCCCTTTATTAGTATCTGATTTCCGTAATGTGAACATGTACAGACTGTGCTTTGTTACTCTTTTTTATGATGTCCTTCTTTCTGTCTCCTGTTTTCAAATACCTTCAAAGTTTTTGTCTTGTGCTCCAAGACCCTTGCCAGCTGTTTGCATGATCTACCTCTTAGCAGGCTTCACGTGACGAGGTGGATGATTATATTTCTGTATGTGTGGGTATCCTAAATTAATCCTGGTCACATTGATTCTGAAAGAAGAGGAAGCTGGTGGCTATCTCTATGAAGTGTAGCCCTATTGCCATTCAGAAAGATGCAAAGCAGGAAACACCTTAAATTTAGCTTTCAATAGAAATAAACAGTGACTGACATCATGAATAAAGGAAAATTAGGACATTCAATGTTAGTAATTATATTATCATATGAAACTTTAATTAAAAACACATATTGCAACACTCACAATAAAACTGTGGGAGCTAGCAAGGCAGGTGGCATTTATGGTGACAGCAGCTTATATCCCATATGGTGAAATAGTTGGCATCAAACAGAGAAGAATCACAGAGCAGGGCACATAGTCTCCTGAAGTGCAGGGCTGAAGTGCCTGAGTCTGTGGTTCTGGGTACGAAGTTGTAGAGAAAGATTCAGGACTGAAAGTTTCTTTATATGTAGGCAGGTGGATGAAGGGGAGACAGATATTCTGAGATGGAGAGTTTGCCTGATACAGGTGAAATGCAGAGCCTACTTAACATATTAGTAGTTGTTCATAGGTGTTCCATGGAAATAATTCTAGTTAGATTTCTAAACCATTTCAGTCTTCAGTCTTAAAGCCTGTTTTCCCAGGTTACAATCGTTAGGTAATAAGGAATACCATGAGGTTATTCTGCAGATATAACTTATCACGTAGTGTGTTTGGTGTAACCTTTGTGACTCATCACTTCAAAGATCACCTCTACTTCTGCTCTGATATAAAACCATCAAACAGTTTCTTTCTAAGCTGTTTAACAATGCAAAGCAAGCTTTCCAATGTAAAGTCAACGTCTGTGTTCACTTCTGTGTAACCAGGTTTAATGTTATATATGGGACATATAACAGAGTTACTTACAGAAATTAGATTCTGAATTCACATAAGAGATAAATGATGAGTGATGTGCATGATAGGGCGAAAGAACAGGATTGGCACTTTGTAGTGCATCCTAAAAAATACAGCTGATGAGCTTGACCTGTACTGCATAAATAAAATCCTCCTCTCCTCTCTCCTCACCTAGCTTAAAGAAGTCTAAATTTCTATGTTTATATAACTGGTCAAAAAGTGTTCAACTAAGGTTTTTAAAAAACTATTTTGTCACACTCTAGAAATGATGATTTGTCTAATTCAACCTTTATTTTGATGCTATCCACAAGAACCACACCTGTTTTGCACTGGCCTCAAGTAACAGCATGAAAGTGAAAAAGTTAGATTGGTTACTTTCTGGAAAGCAATTCAGACATTTGAATGTTCTTTTCTTTAGTATTCAGGTTTTTTAGTTTCTTTAGACTCAATGCAGAAGACTATTTTCAGCAGGCTTGAAGTGTTTCACATATTAAACCACAGAAAATAATCCTGTGCATTTACATTTGTCCTGCTTTTGCCTGGGATAAGGTTAATTTTATTCTTTGCAGATGATACATTGCTTTGGATTTGGATGAGAATAATGTTGCTAACACAATGGTGTTTTGACTGTTCTTAAGTAGATTTTAGCATAAGTCAAAGACTTTTCAGTGTCTCCTGCGCTGCCAATGAACAGCTGCATAAAAAGCTGTAAGGGAGAATAGTCAGGACAGGTGGGAACTTCCATACTGCAGAACATCATACACAGCCAGGGGAGTTACGGAGAAGGGGCCTATTACTGTAAACTGTGGGGAGTTACCCGGGGGGGATGATTGCTATTTAGGGATGGGCTGGGCACGGGCCAGCAGGTGGTGCGCAATTCTATTGTGCATCACTTGTTCCTCTTGAGTTGTGTTACTCTCTCTCCCTCTCCGTATAATTACAACTATTACTATTATTATTGTTTTTGATTGTTTGTTGTTGTAGTTTTTGTTTTGGTTTGGGGTTTTTTGTTTGGTTTTTTTTTTTCCCCCCAGTTATTAAACTGTTCTTATCTCGACCCACCGAGATAAGCATTGCCGACCATACCTTTATATTTTCACCTTGCAATGTGTAAGAATATTCTATTATAAAAGGAGATATTCCTAATACAACATTTCTGGAATTCACATTAACTATTAAAAAATGAGTCTGCTTAAAGGAAGTTTGAGAAAAGAAGTGAATGTGAAGGGAAACAAAATTTAAAAAATATACTGAGCAATAGTGAATTATAAGCCTATTTAGGCATACACACATGAGTTAGCAGATGAAACTTTGGTAATTTTTCAGCTCATTTAGTCTGAAAGGCCCACATGCTGAGTTGCATAGCCAGAGTTCACATCTGCAGTTTGGTTGGTACATGCCTCTGGTGCTGGCATTAGCCCTGTGACCACAGTGGCTTCTACTGCTCAGCTCTTTTAGTGGCTTGGCATCCTTCACAGTCCCTCAGGCTCTATGGTAGAGCAAGCGGACACACACACTGGACGCCAAAAGAGTCATCTTAATGAATGACATATTACAAGCCTTGTGAAAGTAATTTGCTTTGCTCCATGGTGTAGTTGGCTAACTTCCTATTACTGTAGATTCAGGCTAAATCCAGTTCTAAAGCTATGCAAATTCTTGCCTTTTGGGCAACATAAAGCAAATTTTATTAGAAGTAATTCTTGCCTTTGTTTTCTAGAGTGAAACTTAAATGTTACACTGGTTTGGGAATCACATATCTATTATCCCATGTAACAGGTAAAGAATTCACGTCTGAATATTTATCATTTTGGTAGAAGGTATGCTTTTTATGAAAGGTAAAATAAAGATTCTGATAAAACCTTGTTTTTTAGGCCTACGATTTGATGAGGACCGCTATTAGCTGTGAGACACTGACCATTAAAATGCTGAGAGCACAGGTCAAGCTGCTCACTCTTCCTTCAGCCTATGCCCTGCTTTCTTTCCTGTTTTCTCTGTACAGAGCATCATCTAAATACAGCAATTCTGTGACGTGCAAATATGTGTCCTGTAGGTGCTCATTACTTCCACAGCCAAGACTATGCGGTATTTTCTGCTCCAAGCTCTTGTTTCAGTCACTTACTACTTTGACGATTCAGCTTTGCCTGAAAAATCTGCCTTTGCTTCCTTGGCCCTGATTTGTCGAGAAAGGACATGTGTTAGAGTGAAAAGATGTATGTATATAGAAGAACCTACTTTTTTTCTATCATGAACATTAGGCCTGGAAACAGTCTTTGTGGGAGGGTCAATAGTGGCTTGAAGATAAAAACTGGCTTTGATTTTACTGAACTCCAAAGCTCTGAGAAGAGTATTTAGTACTGCTTGTTGTGTTTATGGTTCACAGTCAGCTCACACTGTGTGAGTCTGAGGAGTGCTGAGCTGTGCCAACATCTGAAGCCAATTTAGCTGGGTAGTGAAAGTGTGAAGAAGTTTCATCAGGCAAAGCCAGGATCTTCATCTTCTTCATTCCTGAGGGCATGGTAGGAAAGATGGCTGCATCCTTCAGGCTAAGTTATACCCAGCATGCTTGAAGACATAATGATACCAGAGAAAAGTTATTTTTTACTTTCCTTCAGAGTAAAAGTTACTCCTTCTTTTAACTCAGTAGTTTAAACAGCCTTAAAACTAAAGTTCAAATATCAGAGAATTGCTGTACTGTTATTACTGTCATGATGGTTGCTGTAAGATTTGTTGAAGCTCATATATTTTTAAAATGTCATTATTCTCTTAGTTTTGAAGGCTTTCTTAATGCCATGTTTCCCTCTCACCCTACCCCTATTAGTAGTGCTGAAACTATTTTGTCCTAAGTTTAGGGGTTTTTGCCTGTAGTTTAGCTGTATCACTAATATACAAGGGTCTGAATGGAGACATATGGTCACCATCAGCATACATATTTAATTTTGAGATGACATTCTATTAATCCATCTGAAAAGCGGAAGCCACCATATAATTGGTTGTAATTAACCAAACCACAATTTTCTCTAACCAATTCAGTTTAAACCAAAAGCCAAAATAGTATTTTAGAATTACAACATTATTCCCAGATTTGCATCTCCTGATGAATCCCCAAGGTTAAGATTCAAGCCATACTGTAAAACTAACCCTCAATTATAACTTTTTAGAGAGAAAGATCAGTGGCAGGTGGTGTCTGATATAAAAGCCTCATTAAAGCACCTTCTGTTTGAATATCACAAAAGGGATTCACCAGATGGAGGCACAGATACACTTGGTAGCCTTACCTCAGATGAGAGTTTCACCTGACACTTTGGGGACAGCAGGTTTTTTTCCTCCAACTAACAAGCCACTGAGGTTCAAGAGAGGATATATTAGGATTAATTGCACTTGATCACTAATCCATTGTAAAGCCATGTGCTAAAGGCATTGTTCATTGTCAAGCCAAGAGACAGGTAGAGCCCCTCTGGTAATGTAAACTGTCCCTATTTCCATGGAGCTAATCTAATTTCACCTCCTTACAGACCTCAGATTCCAGTAAAGATATTTACCTCTTCCTGCTTTGTCTCATGATGCATTTTTGAACGGTAGCAAATCTGATCTAGAAACTAATGGTGCTGAAATCTGCTGACTGATTGAAAAATAATTTTTCCTGATGCTCCTTGCTGAAATGAGCAAAATATTGAAAGGATATTTATTCAATTGTGTGCTCAGCCTGTTGATTCAAAGAGCCAGCTCTTCCCTGTTCAGCTGCACAAGTTAACTTCTCACAACTCCTCTGTCTGCTAGTCCCAAAATACAGTCGAAAAGTATGTGATTTACAAGATGAGAACAATTGGCAAGCTATACAAAGTGAGTAAAGTTTATGTTTCTTAGAGGAGGTGTTGTCACCTTGCACAGCCCTTGGAGTGGGAAGATTTTTTCAGTGGTTTGGCTTTGGGATTTATCCAAACCATTAAGTGCCAAACAGTGTAACCAGAGAATTTTTCATAGTTCTATTCCATGTTTCTGTGTTAAGCTACTTTAAAAATTGCCACCCACCAAGGCTGTTTCTTAAATGTAGGAGGTCAGTCGGATTTAATATGTAACGTGTGTATTCATGAGAAAGAAGAAATGAAGATAGGTTATACTTTTTATCAAGTGATATGTAGAATCTTATATAACAGAATGAAAAAAACCCCCTCAAACCTGCACACTTTATAGGCATTGTATTAACTGTTCAGGGCCAAATTATGTTTTCCTACTAATCTGATTCAAGGGTTAGTATACTCAAATAGAGATAAGTCAAGGTTTTTGTGTAGAACAACTCATCCTATGTAACCTCCTTAATATTGCTCCATACTTACAAAATGCCTTCTGTTCCAGAAAGTACTCCAAGTGTGCTGCCAGCTGTACACACTTAGAGATCAATTCAACTACCAGTGAAATGCAATAGTCTCTTGGGTAGAACAGAGCAACTCCTCCATTCCACAAGAGGTAAAACACTCTTTTTAGGAGGAGGAAGTAAAATATATCTGCTCCAACTGCAATTTCTAGGGCAAATTGTGCTGGCAGAGTATAATTACCTTTGTTAAAAATTGGCCAAGACACTGGAGCTAACACTTCCACTCTTAGAAAAGGTTCCAGTGGATCTTCAGCAATGACAGGTCGTCAAGACCTCAAGTTTTCATTGGGTTCAAAAGGCATTGGCTCACATACCTGACAAAATTTTTCCTCTCCATTAGGTAGAATGACAGGTATCTCTAGCATTTCCAATCCCACCTGTTCCTCTCCCTCCCCAATAGCTCTATTACACAGCGTGTAAGTTCAGCTGAAGGAGTCTTCACCAGAAAGATCAACAAGACTAAGTCTACCTAGTCTACTCCCAACATTTTACATGGTTAATGTAAATTTGGCTTTCTTTTAAATCAGGATTTTGATGGCATTTCCATACCACTATGAGCTTGTCATTGTCATTTTTCACTGTCTCTTCTAAGGAAATCTCTTTCAGTTATTTTGGAAGTTGTAATTCCCAGTTAATTGGGAATGTGTCCAACAGTGTAGGAAGAAGAGAGAAAAAATTAAATGTGGTGGCTGAAAATCTGAGTTAACTAAGGTGCAGTAGTCTCATATTCTTATTTGCTTTCTGTCTTGTTCTGTTCTGGGCTTGAACTCAGCAGTTGTATATTTTGAATTAAGGGTAAGGTAGTCCTCAATCTCCACTTCGTATTGGCCTTCATAGATATATGTGTACCACCATTTTGTTCTGTCCAAACAGGTGGCTTGTCTTGATCATAGATGAATGGTTCTGGCAGAATTGTAATGAACAAATGATCTCCAAAACCAGACCAAAGATTCCATGAATAACTGCTGTGTTCAACATATTCTAGTTGACTGAGGCACGTTATTCAAGTATGTATAGGCTATCCTTGGGTATCCAGGAATAGATCTCGAGATTCATAAAATCTTGATAAGATTGAACAAAAAATATGTGTTAAATGGTAAGTGTGCATTATTTTCATTAACATTCATTAACATTCATTCAAAACTAGGCAATTTAGTAAGGAAACAAGAAATTGGATTTGGGGATCAGTTGCACAACAAGAAAAAAAGCATCCATAGCTTTGTGTGGTGACTGTGTGTGCAGGTTTTCTCTTCTGAAGGTGAGATGGGATATTACATACCCTGGGTGTTTTAGGAACTATCTTTCTTGTAAATGGAGTACATTGGAAAGCTGCTACATAATCCTTGTTACAAGCTGCTTAGCAGTGCCCTTTCTTGCTATATGTTATAGTCCTGGAAAAGAATTTCAGAGAAATCACAGGTGGCCATTTTCCCACTTGTTGAGGGAATGTGACTTGCAGGAAGATTGTTTCAAAGAAACAATTCTGCCTTTATAATAGTTTTGAAAATCTTGTTGAGATTGAAGAGACAAGATATTGTGGACTTGCTGTTGACTCCAGTTTTGAAGATAGACAAATTAGGACGGCTGCAGGTCATTTTCTGCCTAGCTGTTTTTTTAATCCTATCTGACCCCTCAGGATATACTAGTGCATATAACAACTCAAAGAGAAGAATTTGCTTTTTTCTCGTATTCAGTCCTCCTTAAACAAACACTTTTGTCTCATTAGACTAAGATAGGATGCTAAACAGGATCAAACTCATCACTGACTTCTGGAGTTCACTGCTAGTTATTGTTTGCTAGCTCTGTTCACTTTGATCACTGCTCTCTGAGTCCAGCCGTTCAGTCACTTTTCAGTCCACATCCCTGCCTACTCATTCAGCCCGTACATCAAGAGCTTATCGACAAAGATCTTATGGGAAAGTGTCATAAACATGACTGAAGCCCATGTAGACCATATCCACTGCTCTCTCCTTGTCTGCCAAGATAGTCGTTTCATCATAGAAGGTTATCAAGTGGGCCAAGTCTCCTGGTTTCAGCTGGGGTAGAGTTAATTTCTTCTTGGTAACTGGTGCAGTGCTGTGTTTTGCATTTAGTGAAGGAATAGTGCTGATAACACGCTGATGATTTCGTGTTGCTAAGTTGTGTTTATTATAAGTCAAGGATTTTTCACGTCTCATGCTTGGCCAGTGAGGAGGTACAAAAAAAAAGCTGGGAGGGAGCATGGCCAGGACAGGTGACCCAAAATGGAAAAGGTATATTCTGTATCCTAGAACATCATGCCTGGTATATAAATTGGGGGAGTTACCCAGTAGGGAGGCTGACTGGGGTTCAAGTACGGGATCTGGAATTGGTCAGTGGCTGGTGAACAACTGTTTTGTGAATCTCGTTTTTCCTTTTTATTATCATTATTATTATTACTTACTATTCCTATTATATTTTAAACTTAGTTTCAATTATTAAACTGCCCTTGTCTTAACCTACAGATTTTACTTTTTACTCTCCTTCCTGTTCCTCTGGGTTGGGGGAGGGGTTGTGAGTGAACAGATACGTGATGCTTAGTTGCCATCTGAGCTTAAACCATGACACCAATCATCATCGTTCCACACTGGTATGGTGGAGAGGTGTAGAAAACCATGTGGACATGGCTGGTGCATGTAGAACTGTAGTGTTATGCAGAGATCCTAAAAAAACTTATGAGAGTAATATTGATGATACTTAAAAGGGAGACTGCTTTGAAAGATATTATGCTTCAAAAGTCAGATGAGACCTCCTTCAATATCTTAATTTGTAGTTCAGGTTTGGATTATTGACTTATTAAATGATTTCAATTATTTTCCTTCAACAGAATGAGCTGAGGATCTTGAGGGTCCGGGAGATCCTCATAGGGTAAATCAATTAAAGGGCTAACAGCCTTTTAAATGGTTTAATAATAGTAATAACCTTCTAATAATACCATTTCAATAATTAATATGATAATAATAACAATAATAACAAAACCAACAATCTTTTAAAGGCATAATAACCCTTTAATGGATTAATTTTTTAACCCTTTAAGAGGTTAATTTTAAGCAAGAGCAAGAGGGATGTCTGATACTTCATTATTTCCATGTAAGAGTTGTAAAAAATGGTATCAGCTATATCAAGTTTTCCTGCATCAGAAGTAATCTGCAGCTAGGTTGTTACATTTCATCTGTATTTCAAATCGGAACCTATAACTACTCATTAACTCAAAATAGGAAATCCAACAGCCCATATATATATTAAGCCAATTTTGCAGGGCATAGTGAACCTGGGGAAAACCCGTTGGTGTCTCTATGTTTTATTTCTCTCAGTTACTGACAATTGTTTTTGCCTCCATTAGAAAGTATTACTAGACTTCCTCCTTTCTGAACTTCATTTGTGTACTGTATGGTTCTCCACGTTCAGCTGTTTCCCTAGTATTTATATGTCTATTCCTAGGCTCTGAACAGTAGACTGGACTAACAACCAGTTGACTTTGGGTTTGGGAAAATGGAGGTAAACAGGTTTTTGCAGATTCTACCTGAGTGTATTTTCATGTTTGTAGGTATGTATCTTTGGAATTACTAAATGTAATTAAAATAAAACCAATGTCCTTAGTAGTTACTATTTAATCAACAGTATTTATATTCCGTGCAACTGATTTCACTGCTGTAATTTTTAAATTACTGGTTTTTGTCACTTTTTATTTCTGTGTTCAATCTTTTACTTTACCTACCCAAGGGACAAAGGCATTACAGTTCCTAATGCTATGTTAACCCAATTACAAATAACAGAATGTTCCTACAAGGGACAGAATTTCAAACATAGCTCTGCCTCCAGATATTATTTTTTATGTCACCTTAGTGTGACCTAAATAAGTCTTGGTTTTCCTAAATGAGGAGGACTTAGAGTCCCTTTTACTTTACCTGACATTTCGAGTCCTCAAGAATTTATATTAACCAAACATTTGTGAATACCCAAGAAGATGGGCTACTTTTTATATTTTTTTAAAAAAAGTAATCTTGTGATCTATTACCATGTGCAAAACTCTGTTCTTCTGCCAATACCAACCAACAGACTTCTGTGTCATCATTACTTATGATCTGCTGGGAGGGTGAGATCAATAAATAAATATCTATAAATTATATTGCATTTCGATAATGTTTTTGTACTGTGCATAAGCTGACAAACTGAAGCCATTGTATTAGAGGTTTAGAGATAGCAAGGACTTACCTTAATTTGGTGTCCTGAAGAATGACT
The DNA here is from genome assembly GCA_013396775.1 of Cephalopterus ornatus. NCBI lineage: Eukaryota > Metazoa > Chordata > Aves > Passeriformes > Cotingidae > Cephalopterus > Cephalopterus ornatus. The sequence goes on along the minus strand of VZRE01001143.1, from coordinate 11,450 downwards.
GTATCCAATGAAGATGCAGCAAATTAAATCACTGGAAAGAATGAATCCACAGCTAAATAATGCATCACTACCTCACATTTATTATTCTGCATCTCCCAAAGCAGAACATGTGGCTTTGCAGTGTTTTGTGCACACCATGTTTTTTCACCATAATCTGATGAAAGCAGAGGATTCCATTCTTACTAACAAAATTTTTGATCCTGAAATTATTAGTCATAATACTATATCAGTATAAATAATCAGATTTGCTGTTTTCTCTAACTCTGAAGTAGTACACTTGTATACGTGTGTTTGGCAGAAGTATTCATATACTTGTACCATTATGAAAATGATAAGCAAAATAAGTTACTGTGTTTTCTCATCTATATTTTTTTCCTTTTTCTTCTCCCCCACCCCCTCCCCACCACATGATTTTCATGTTTCTTTTCAGTCTCTCATGAATTTTATGTTACACTGGTCATTTTTTATTTCAATAGCTTTATGGCCTTTCATGCTTTCCTGAATTATCCATCTTTCTGTTTGTTTTCTGTGCTCTTATTAGGTTTGTTGTTAACTCCATTCTGATGTTCGTAGGTTTTGGAAATCTGAATTTTTTTTGTTTACATTATCAGTGATCTGACCTGAGTTGCCCCAAGCAATGTTCCAACTGTTCTCAGGTCCTCAATTACTAATTATGCAGATGAACAGATTGTGCAAACTCTTTCCTTATGCCCACATTCTGGTAGAGTTGTTTTTATTAAATTTGTGCTGCATTTGAATATTAAGGAGGTGCCGACCAGTTCCTAGTAGATTTTTCACGTCCTGTACATGTTTGCTCAGGTAATTTATTAACAAGTGGTAGTTACATGCGCATATATAAAAAAAAAATCAAACAGACAACATCCAAAAGTGATAAGCTTGTAAGTAGAAGTAAAGGGCATAGATTAAAGGCAAATATCCAGAGGAACAGCTTCTTCCTGAAGATCACCAGGACAGCAGACAGCCTGCCAGCAGAATACTTGGAGTTGTTAAAATTACTGAAAAAAATTAATCACTAGTGACCACTGAATAATGTCATTACACTAAAGACGCTCAGAAAGAATTAACTTTTGAGGTGAATGAATTCTGCTACCTTAATAATGTTTTACCAATTAGATAATGTTCCAATATTGAGAAGCAAGTCACAGTGTGACATTTATGCAAGGAAATTATATCTTCATGGAAATTTTCATCAATGTCTAGTATCCTTGGAAGAAGACAGAATTGATCCTATCTTGGTTGACAACACTGGGCATAGGATTATGGTTGTACCTCATGTTTCTTTTTTTAGGTGCTACAGTGGCATCCAGAAGCCATACTGCTTCTGTTTGAACAAAATACATGTTTATGATAATATTTTGCATTGTAGTTCATCATTTGAAGTCACTTAGTGACTTTGGTGAGTGCAGAACCCTTGATCATCTATCAGTGTGAGCATGGATTTGTAAATCCTCTAAGGAACCATCCTTATCTCAAAACACAGACAAGTCTGTCCAGATACCACACCAGAATATTGGTCATTTTCATCACAGAAAAGTCTTTGGAAATCAGAAAACAAAGAGTTTGTCCTTTTCCTTGACTCCCTCGTTGGAGTGCAATGCTCCATTAACAAAACATGTTACAAAGCAGGCTTGTAGGTTTCACTGCTGAACAGAAAAAAAGACAGAAATGGAATGTATTTTGCATTTTATCTTCATAAGGCCACACCTGACTAATAAGCATCTGCTTGGCTTGGGATCTGTCTACGTAGATTATCTTGGCAAGGGGAACCATGGGGGCTACAAAAGATATTTGCAGACTGAGCAGGGTATAGGAAACAAAGACTTCTTGGGGAGAAGAAGCAGCAAACTGTTCTGGCCTTACCCCCTAAAAACAAGTTTTTTCCTGAATTGTGACATCATGTTATATCATTATGAACTGTAGTTACGGGTGGGAGTCATGTAAGGAAAGAGAATTCTTTCCTTCTGCACTATATTCTTTTTGTTTCAGTGAAGCAACTCCAGAACCGTACCACACTATTATATAATAAATAGAAGAACATATATATATATGACCACCTGCAGTAAAAAACCTAGAAATTTTGTTCATAGGTGATAATCTTAACTGATTCATTCATTAAAGAATGAATTAATTTTTAGAGAAGACAGGGAGAGCTACAGACTCAAGTTACTCACACTGTGAGAGAAGATGATGTGATGTACCAACACCACTTCATTCTGTGTTCCAGGAATAGGCTGAGAGTAAAAGCAGCTCTGGCTTACTCTCCTTTCTTTCAACACTCTTCTTCCACTCAGCAGACACATGCAAAGTCTTCTGGTGTGGTGTCATGATGGAATACTATAACACAGACATCAGATTGATAGGACAGGATAATATACTTTCAGCTTTAGTTGGCCTAAAATCAAACCCCCTCTGATTTCCTTCTCTTGTTTTGCTTCTAAAATATTCAACAGTCCTACTGGCTAACAGGAAAACAAAGAAAAAGATAAGAAGTATCCTGT
>VZRE01001124.1:0-21474 GCA_013396775.1 Cephalopterus ornatus | reverse complement strand
AGGAACCAGCAGTAGGACAAGAGGGCTTGTTCTTAAGCCTTGCCAGGGGAGGTTGAGGTTGGATATTAGGAAGAAATTTTTTAGAGAGAGAGTGCTCAGCCATTGGAATGGGCTGCCCAGGGAGGGGGTGGATTCTCCATCCCTGGAGGTGTTTAAGGTGACACTGGATGTGGCATCAGTGCCATGATCTGAGAACCATGGCGGGGTTGGATCAAGGGTTGAACTTGATGGTCTCAGAGGTCTTTTCCAACATGATTGATTCTACCATTCTATGATTCTATGACATTGGCAGGGCTGGTGATGTCTTGCCACTCCCACCAGTCCCTTGGGCAGAGGGACCCAGAGCTGCATATGGGATCACACTGCCCACCTGATGGCTTTTCGCTCTGTCCTGTTCAGAATTTCCTTCTGCTGCTGCTCCTGCTCACCTTGCTGTGCCCTCAGCCCTGTGTCCCTGTGTCCCTGCTACACCTGTGCCCCTGCTTACCTTGCTGTGCCCACCTCCCTGCTACACCCATGTCCCTGTGTGACCATGTCCCATGTCCACTTTCACCTTGCTGCATCCATGTCCCTGCTGTACCAACATTCCTCTGTGCCTCGGTGTTCCCGTCTCTGCTGTGCCCATGTCCCTAGTTTGCCTGTGTCCCTGTTGTGACTATGCCCCTGTGTGCCCATGTCCTTGTGTGCCTTGCTGAGTGCTGCCACTTCAGGCTCTGCAGTGCTCAGGAGTCCATTGGCTGGGTGAAATCCCACCTTCACTGGAGGCCAGGAGTGTGCTTGGGCTGTTGGACTGTCACCACAAATTTATATCTAAAGCATTTTTAGAGGTTTCCTGTAGAAAGAAAAAACATATTGTGCCCATTAGGGATTTTACCTACATTGGTTTCTTTAATACTCCTTAAGGGATACCTGGGATTCCCTATTTGGGAGCAATTGAAATGATGCTGTTCTAAGGAGTAATATTTTAATCTCTTTTTTTTAAAGAGACATTTAAAAGAAGGCTCAAAGCTCTACCTGGAGAGAATTCACAGTGGGCAGATCAAACTTTGCAGCCTGTGGGATAAGGGACTGTTCAGGACAACAGCAAATCCTATAAACAGGAATAAAACAAAGCTCGTACCTTCATGGTGACAGTTTTTCAACTGCCAGACATGGCTTTCTCCTTTTAATGTTCTCAATAGAAGCACAGCACCATGCTCAGGGCAGTACCTGCGGCGGGGCAAGGGGCAGAGGGATGAGGCACAGCAAAGGAAAGCAGGACATGGATAACCATAGAGTATTTAGACAAAATGCAGAAAAAAGGCAGGCAGATGGCATGAATATTAGTGCATGGAAATGACTAACACTCTGAGAATTTCCCAGTGTACTTCTGACTGGTTTGGGCTTGCTTTTATAATTAATTTATGGAAAGAACCTAAATTGGGAATAAACACAATCTCACAAATCCCTCCTAATCTCTGCCTGTATTTTTGAAATGATACCCTGAAGGTATAGTTCCTCACAATGATTAAACTGCTTTTCTTTTAAGAATTAAAAGGGACCTTTTCCACCCAGTCGCATGGTGGGTGAGCAGCCAGGCCTGCACTCTGACCTGCTCTAGATTTAATCTATTGTTAGAAATGCCTGGATGGGGCATTTCCCCACTGGACTGCTGGATGCCAAATCTGCCAATACTTTAATTTTGGATTCATGTATTTTAATGCAAAATATGACCTGGTGTGTTGTCAGCCACCTAATGACTTACAAGCACTAAGATATTAGCATAAATTTGGAAACTTCCTTGAAAATGAAAGAAAAAGTGTATTTAATTAATTGGCTGCTTCTCCCTGCCAGTGGAAGCCAAGCTCTGTCCTGTGGGTGGGATGTGCAGAGGGTGCTCCGTGGTCTCCTGGGTGCACTGACAGATTTGGGGCTCTGTTGGTTTGGGGCAGCTCTGCATGACAGGAGAAGGCTGGGGAGATAATGGGCTTTGCCCCACACCTGGTCTTCAGGTGCTGCTGGCCCTCCTGGAGGTCACTGCCTGCTGGTGGGGCCCTGTGTTCCCCCACAGAGGGAAGGAGCAGCATGGGTGAAAAAGCACAGCAGTGTCTAGAATGCTGCCCACTGGCTCTGGTGGGATACAGGCCCCTGGGGTGGTTATGGTTCTGGGGCTGGATCCAGGGAGGGTGTGGGTCTGAAGACAGGAGGGTGTGTGAAGCAAATGAGGATTTTTTTGTACAGCTTATTGTGCTTTAACATGGAAATCAAGATAAGAATTACCTGGGCCACAGCCTGTCCCTTTAGTTTGGCCTGTGCAGGTCAATCATGCATAGGAGAAGCCTTTCCTTGTCCCCTCCAGCAGCATCTACATTTAACAGCTAAAGGGAAAACACTGCAGTGCCAGGAAACTCCCTCGCCCTCATGGACATGATGACATGGCGAAGCCATCCGTCTGTAGCTGTGGGGCAGCCAGGCTGCACATGACAGTCCACAGTCTGCTGGTGTGCTCCAGCAGCTCCAGTAGGGACCTGCAACATGGCCAGATGGGTGACAGGAGCAGAGAATGACGGGGGATGACATTGTGGTGCCACAGCGGGTATCACCAAGGACACGTGGCTGGGACCTCTCGCTGCCTAGGGATGGCCAGCAGCTCAGCCAGGAAGGTGGGATTTGGCAGTGCCAACCCCTCTGTGCCCCTGTGCCATTGCTGGGCAGGGTCCTCATGGCACTGTTCCCCATGGCATTCCCGGCACATCCCTTGGGGTGCAGCTCCACTTTGCTAGAGCAGGTCCAGAAGCTGGGTTGTTTTTTGCAAATTCTGTATAATATATATAAAATATATATCACATATATAAAATATGTATTATATACACATATATATACACATATATGTTTTATATATAAAAAATCATATAAAGTTATTTATTTCTCGCTTGCTGCAGTCGTTTGCTCGATCACAATCTTGCCAGGGCTCTGCATGTTCCTTTTGCTCAGCATTTCCCTCCTATGCACAGGAGTGATGGATTTTAACAGTTTTTATGTTCTTCGGGGAAAAAGGAGACCAAGTGTGAAAGACTGTCCCAGTTAGATAGAGCAGCCGGGACCAGTTGACCAGTTCATCACTGTGTGGGTGTAACCCAAACTGTGTATTCTACACCCTCTATGTCATTTCCCAGAAACTGTTAACAATAGACCATTTGCAGCAGCTGCCCAGAGCACACCTGGCCCCTCAGGCTATAAGCTGGGTGTTAAGAGGCCTGTGAGATAGGAGGATGTTCCTGTCCTCACACCCAGGACTCACAATCACCCATTGTGGAACTCCCCACCCTGGGGGAGGGACTGGGCATTCCTGCCTGAACTTGGGGGTATATAATTTTGGGGTCTAAGGACTTCTGGTACCACTTGTGCGATCCAGAAGAGGACCAGAACCTTAACCAGACTGGGACCACCATCCTTGACCAGACTGAGACCACCACTCGCAACCAGACTGCGACCTCCACTCTCACCAACAGGTTTTTCCTCCCCTTTTATGTTGGATTCAGGGGCACCACGTGGGGCTCGGCTGGGGGCCAACGAACACCATTCTGTTCATGCCCCAGGCTGTTGAGTTACACATCTGTGTGTTGTGGGGTAAAACCAATTGCCTGCATAATTGTATTTATTGTATTATTTTCATTAAATTGTATTTCTGACTTATAATCTCTTTTGGGTTGGGTTCATTTCTCCTGCTGGTTTACCTTTAAACAAGCACAAAGACCAAATGTGATCTTTATTTTCAGAATATTTCTGCAGTAATTAAAATGTTTGGAAAGGTGTTCTCTTCCCAGAAGTAACAAATAGTTTTGACTGTTTTGCCCCATTAATTGCACATGAGTTAAATACATGTATTTTATAACGTGTATTCACTCACCTGCTGGATCTTACATCTAAATGCATGCTAGAATATGCATTATATCCTTTAATGCACAGTAATCATTTGGTACATTATTATAGGCTCTTCCTGAGCTGCCCTTTCCCAGGGAGTAGGTGTTTGTGTTGGCTCTGGGGGTGCATAGCACCAGGTCTGGGCGTCATGGGGCTGGGCAGCACTACTCTCCTGGGGGACCACGTGCACTTGGGGTGACAGCGAGTGTTGGCTGGGAAAGGTCTGTGGAGGATGCTCAGATTCCTTTTTTCCCTGCAGATACCAGCTGAGAAGGCCCAGATTTGGCCGCTCATGGTCAGCACAGGCTCCACACTTGGTGACCAAAGGGTCAGCTCCTGGCAACCTTCACCACAGACTCCATGTTCTTGGTTTTTAGAAAATTTTCATTGCACTGTCTTGATGGTAAAAGCTGAAGCTCGCCTGGGTGAGGAGAGCAGGCCCAGCAGTGTTTGGGACATGACCATGAGGGTTTGGGGCAGGACACGACAGGACACGACAGGCTATTCCTGTGATGGCTGTCACCTTTCAGGATGTCTTGGTCCTGCTTTTGGACTGTGGCACATGTCAGCAAGAGGTCAGCAGAGTCTTCATCTGTTAGGGAGAGTGGGAACAGCCTTTGTCAGGTCACTTGATGATTAAGGAACATTTGGTATGTCTGCAAGCTCACAACAGAAACCCCAGCTAAATGTGATCTTCCTGATCTCCCACCCCTACCCTCTGGAAAACAGCTCCCAGCAGCTGAACTGGCACTGGGTTAAAGATCAAATAATGAACTGGCACAGGGCATCGTGTTCCCAGGCACATTTTTCCACTGCCTCCCTTACTCCTGCTGCTGCTCCCAGATGCTCCTGGAGCCCCACCAGCCCCTGGGGATGGTACCTGTGGGGATCATCTGCCCTGGAGAGCAGCGCTGAGCTCTCCATGGAGCCAGGCCATGACACATTGCACCAGTACGGCAGAGCTGGGGCAAACCTGGAGCAAAGTTGTGCAAGGGGAAAGGGACCCACATCTTTTGCCTGGAAGGGTTCCAAAAGGGAGGGGTCCCAGCCCCATGCATGTGGTCTCTCCAGCAGACCCACATCCTCCTTACAGCCATTGGTCTTGTGTGGGAGCCCTATGTGAGCAGGAGGGGAGGGCACAGTCCTGTTCCCAACTGGCTGCCCCTTGGCAGTGCTGTGGCTGTGCCCCCTCCCCAGGAGCTGTGTCTGGTGGCCATGTTCCCAGTGATAGGTCCAGCTGCAGTTTCTGAGGAACAATGCACTCCTACTGTACAGGACCAGATTGTACATCAAAACTATTATTTCCAACATCTCTGGCTTAATTGTAAAACTATAATACAAATGACATTGGGGGTTTGCTGAAGTTAAATTTTAATAGCAAGCCAGCGCCCTTTTAATGACATTTTATACATTTAAATTGGGCATGATCCCTTTGGGAACAGTAATTTTATTCATAGAGATTATGTCTAATTTGAATATAAAAACACCACTAAAAAGATATTGGATTTGCTATTTTTTACTTGCAAGAGCTCTGGAGTCCAATCTTCCCAACTGACTGGGCTTTGGTGGATTAAAAACCCCAACAATCCCCCACCACAACTTCCTTCCAGCAAAGTGTATTGTAGAGATCTGTGTGTGCCAAACCGCCTCTGATGCTGGCCTGTATCGGCTCCCAGCAGGCTCTGAGGTGCAGCCACTTGGACAAGTCCTCCCATGGTGCTGGGCATGGATGGACGAGAGGCAGGAGGCCAAGAGGCAAACACCCAGGACATTATGCATCTGTGGTCAGACAGTTCTGTGTTCTTCTCCAGACCCTGCGCAGATCCTGGTGCAGCCACACTGGTGCCTGCTGGGGATGGCAGCTCCTCCACCATTATTACCCTTTCCTGTGCTGGAGCTGGCCAGAGCATTCCAAATTTAGGACCAAACTAACATGACTCCTGTCAGATTCGCAAGTGGCTTGGCTTACCACCTTACCCAGCAGAGGGCAGGGAGGGGCCTGGCCAACACTGCACTTTGGCAACAGCAGCCCCACTTGTCCTTTCCAGTGACAGCACAGTTAGACACGGACAGTCGGCAGGCACAGCTTCGCAGGGACTGTCTGTGCCCACACTCACCCCGGCCATGCTTGAGGGACCCTCCGTGGCTGGTGCCACTCTGAAGACCAAGGGACACTAGCACAGCACATCCAGGGACGTCCATGGGCACCCAGGTGTCTCCTGCAGAGGCCAGGTGTCCTTGATGGGGAGGATGCTGAGCAGAGGTGCCAGCCTGGTGGGAAGCACCCTGGGGTCTCCTCTGTCAGGGTGGCTGGTAGAGTGCCGAGGTCACTTCCAGCTGTCCTGGCTGTCCCTTGCAATGCAGAGCGCATGCCTGCTGCATGTGGGGCTGCAGGAGGAGAGACATTGGTTGGTGAGGTCTGTGGATGAAAAAATGGCTTTTTTCCACCCAAGGACCAGAGTAAAGCCACTGGGGTGGTAAAACCCCTTGGCTCCTCAGGTGAGTGAGTGGGGAAATCCATGCACTGGTGGAGAGGCATGGGCCTGTGGGGATCTGGGATATGGCAGTGGCCGGGGTCCCAGCAGCAAGGACCGCACGCAGCCTCCCTGGCCACCAGCCAAACCCCTCGGCACCGCAGGGCTGATAACAGTGCGGACGCCGATGGGCGCTGCACAAAGCAGCAGCTTCATCTCTGAGACGGGATAAACTGTTTGGCCTTTGGACAAGATTATTTCTGTTCAGAACACGATTGTTATCACTTAATTGAAAATAATTATCCAATGCAAATTGGCTTCAAGTTGGCAGCTGAGTTGAGACAGCACATTTCCAAGCTGTCCTGAGGAGAGCTAAGCAAGAGGCTAAGACTGTCCACAGGGTTGAACAGGGAGGCTACTGGGGGGGAAGATGTTCCCTTTGCAACACCTGCACCCTTCAAGGAAAATGGGGGGCCTACCTGGTGTTTTTATGAACAAGGGTCCTCCTGTTTGCCTTACCAAAGCAGCCACTCTGACAGTAGTGGGAGCACTGGTGCTGGAACCAGCTGCTTGAGAAAGCTCTGTTCAGGTGTGACAGGGACATTGTTCTCAAGCCTGAGAGTGTCTGCTCCTGGGATTTCATCACATGGAGGAAGCAGCTCTCCTGCTGTTGTTGATTGGGAGAGCCGCAGTGTGGCTGGTGCCATAGTGGGCCTGGGGCACAGCTAGGATGTAGAAACCTCTGAAGAGTCCAGCAGGAATAGCTCCCCTGGAGCTCTGACTCAAGCAGGCACCAAAGCCTCAGCTAGGCTTGTTCCTCTTCCACTGGACCTGTTCTGGCCACACACAATCAACATGTCACTCCAAATGTCACCTCCATCTGCATGTTCTCATCAGGGAACTGGGAGAACCAGAGACTCTTGCATGATGCCTCTGTGTAATTTTCCCCAACCCAACCCCTCAGTGCCTGCTGAACTTTCCCCTTCTGGGGTCCCTGTGGCCACCCCTGCTGCAGGCTCCGTCGGCTGTCTGGGGGCTTGCTGCAGCTGTTCCACCTTTGGCATTTTCTCCTCTTCCTTTTCCTTGTTTTCTGCCTGAACAGGTTTGGATTAGACAAGACCTTCCCAAATGCACACAATGCCCACGCCAGTGCACAGATACACCAGAGAATACTGGGTTTCCACAACAGTGTTTCTATGATTTGACCAGACTGGCAGGTTAATTAAAAAAAATCCCAATGTTTAAATGCAGTTTCATCAGGAGAAGTGTAAAACCTCTGTAAGAATCTCTGTCAGGACTTTTCAAACTGTGCAAAGCACAATTAGACACAGTCAAATATTGCCCCGGTTAAAGACTATTAATTTTCCTTACATCTGTCATGAATTAATTTTTTCCGCCTGTATCAACAGTGTTTCCTTTATAAATACAACTGGCTCCTTTACATTGAAAAATTAAATTTGCTCTGATAATGAACCAAGGTGCTAATAATCATTTTGCAATGCAAAAAAAGTGCAATTACTGGCTGCTGTGCCATGCAGTGCCAATGGATGATTATCGCTGACCCTGCTCTGTCACTGTCACCCACATTCCCATCTAGAACGTGCAGCATGGGAGCCCTGGATGCTTTAGGTGTAAGTATCCACTTGTTCAGGTGAACTGAACCTCAGGTTTGCTCATTGCCCTTGAAGAGCTGCTCAGTGACACGTAGGATGGAACAAGGTCTGTTCGTGAGAGTGAGACTGATCCAAGGCACAGGGGTCTGTGTGATCACCATGGACCACCAGTACTGGGTACAGCATGGCCATGGACACATATAGTTAAGTGACATTCCCAGCAGATTCTACAACAGTTGGACAGAGAGATGGATATTTTCTGGCAGACTTCAGGGAAAGGAATGATTTTAGGAGGAGCCAGCCCTGTGCTATGTAACAAAGACACATCCAATTCCTCCCACAGGTGTGCAACAGACACAGACACCTCAAATCACAGTGCTCCTTTCTTTCTCAACCTCACTGTGTAGTGGCTGCAACAAATGATGGACCCAATACTCCCTTTTCCCCTCTTCACTCCTGGGACACCTGCCCCCATTACCCAACAAGACTATGACCTTCTGATCCATCCATCTTGTCTCCTCTGCAGTGCCAGGGCTGAGCTGCAGCCCTTTATTTATTCACGCAATGTAGGTTTCCTCATGCTGCTTCACCAGTGCACATCAACTGTGACCTCAAGACACCGTCCTCTCCTGGGATGAGCATGTTTTCCAGTCCCAGGCATCTCTGGAGTAAGGGCTGACAGTTCTTTAAAGCGGGGGGAAGCAGGCGGGAGGAGTGACAGGCTGAAGTACATTGTGATTTAATACGATAAAGCAGAGCTCGATGGAAGCTCGACCGACCATTCGCCGGGCCCAGCACAGGATTGCAATGCAGAGCTGCCCTTTCACAGCACCTGACATAGTGATATTTGTGCTGCCGGAAAATCCATCACCCCTTTTTGCCATTTTTCTCATCCTCTATTCCTCACTGAATGCAAACATATCTCCTGCTGCATTATTCTGCAAGCTCTGTAAGATGCATCAGCTCCCTGACAGAAGCCTTACTGGGAGTGCTGGGTGGCACTGGTTACTGGTGACAGCTGGCACTGGACACAACCCACTTTGTCCCAAGCAGTGCCAGACAGAGCCCTGGGCACCAGTTTCTGTCGCACCTGATACACCGATGTAGAACAAACCACCCTCGTCTATATCCCTCTTTCCTAGCTAGTGGCATAATCTAGACTCCCTGGTTCTCCCCTAAAATGCTCCGGTGGGTGGTCTACTGCAGCTTCCTGCAAAGCCCGACACCAGTCAGTACCAGAGCTGATGTTGTTACCTGCTGGGATCCAAATGCACCTGTGGTTCATTGCCCCAGGTTGGATGTGCAGCTGCAGGATTTCGTTTCTATTCCCACAGCAGCAACAAATCCTGGACTGTGCTGAAGGGGCTGCAGAACCTTCCCTCACCCAGCTCCCATCTGCTTCCAAGTGTCACTGCATCACCTTTTTCCTTTCCCATGGAAAGGAAAAAAAAAAAACGCAGGACCAAAAAAACCTGCGTTCTCAGTGAGTAAAAACTCACTGTCCTGCAACCGCAAGCAGCAGACATCTATTAGAGCAAAGGCTCTGCAGGGCTGGGTACCTACAGGATTCAGAGGGACATCCAGAGGCAGTTTTGCCACAAATGCATCATCTGGTGCTGGCAGCAGGTGCTGCCAGTGACAGGCAGGAGACACAATCTGCAGCCAGGCTTCGGTGGGTCTCACTCAAGTACCTGTGTAGGTCACCTTGCCTAAACTCCTTGCCACTACCTTCCCAAGGCAAGGCAGTTTCTGCCTACCAGCACACAGTGGGGTTTGAAAAACTCTGTATCAGTTGCCCAAGGTGAAATCTTCTTGGCTGAAGCCACTGAACATCAGAGAAAGAGCTCAGGACTCCTGGCTGATCTGACTCCTGCCATGCTGGTGAGGCACCTGCTTATCAGGGGAGGAGTTAGGAAGAACTCTGACTTGCTCCGCACCTGACCAGCCTCTGGGACTGCACATGGTGACAGAAAGGCTCCTCTTACATGCAGGAAATTCACTCAAGACAACTTAGTTGGACAGGTGACCAAACTGACCCATCAGAAAAGCTGGAGTTGACCTTGATACTTCACCTAAAACGACCCTTCTCCCTGAATGCCAGGTTTGTGCTGGTTTGTCTAAAGACCAGTGGAACTTTTACTCAACTAGAACCCAGTACTGAAAATCAAAAAGCAACATAAAACACAGTGCCCAGGAAAAAAGTAATTTCCATGCTAAGGGCAGGCATTTTCAGGGATGGAATTAATTTTGTTTTCATTAAGGTTATAACTGATTTTTTTTTGGTATCATCATGAACTTTTCAATCAAGCAATCAATGAAGTTAGGCAAAAATCAATTTTTATTGCCAAGTACACACTGAAGCAAAGCTGGGCATTATGTTCCCAAGTACTATGCAGGTGTAGCTCTACCCCAAACACCTCTGAGATGGGGTGACAGGATCCCCAGAATGCCTGTGTTCTCACTGGAGACTTTGCCAAGCAAAAACCTGATGTATTTAGGGAGTACCAGCATGGAATAACACTGGCATAATGATAGTCCTGAATTTTAACTTGGGTGCCCATTTCCCTTTCCAGGTACCCTTGAAGGGTACAAATAGTTTCTAATTTTAACACAGAACTGCAGCATGAGGAGAGGACTTGCACCTCAGTGACACTGTGGTGTTAGTTACTGTCAGCTGCTCACAAAAGGAGTGGTACAGTAGAGAGCAGATCACAGAGCAGTAGGGTACAGCATTTCCGTTTCAAAACAGTAGAGTATAAATACTATTCTTTTTTTCCTCTTCTCTTGCCTGAGGTGATATAGTTTCAGCTCAGGAAAGAGAACACAACACTGCTTTCAATTATGCTTGGAATGCAGGGAAATGAGGAACAAACCCACTTTTTTCATATTCCTCATGTAAAGTTTTATTTGGGTTAGTCCTTTGATGAAGCATTTCATTCTTACAAACCTTAAAACAACACGCTGAATTCCAGTGTACAAAAATAACTGTATTTGAAAAAAATTATTAAATTTTACCACAATATGACTGGAATCAAGTATGTTCTTCATACTCTGCTATCTTTTCTCCAGAAACAGCTTCCATATCAAGGGGAACGAGGACAGATTTAGTGTGAGATGTAAACTCTGTTCCATGCCCAGCTGCTCACTCCTGCCCGAGCCCCGAGAGACAAGCACCGAGGGCAGTAGATTCATGGCACCATGCAGGAGCATGAGGCAGGCAACTGCTGCATCCCAGAGTGTAAAGCAGTGACTTGGCTGCCCTTTCCAGGAAGGAGGGAAAGTGCAAAGTTCCCCTCTGCGCTCTGGAAAGGAATGATGGCTGGGAGGGACGTGCTTTACACCCGTGTTCCTGCTTTCCATCCTGACCCCTCCTGATGCAAGTCTCCCCGGCGCTGGCTCCAAAGGCGCTGTGTTCCATGGCAGCAGATCCTGCTCTGACGGCAGAGCCACATCTCACCAGTGAAGAAACAAACCCTGCCAAATCCAGCATGCCCCACAATCCCCAAGCAAAGAAGAGAAACATTCAGCCTATTCTGGAACCACCCCAGGTGGGAGCACCGGGACCCACTGGCCACAGTGACAGCTCACAGAGACAGAGTGGTCTGGGTGTGTGTCCGGCATGCCGGGTCTGGGACGGGCTCAAATCCACGTGCTAAGAGAGAGAAAGAAATAAAGAGACGGCAGAGCCAGAGCCAGCAAATGCCAGTGCTACCTGCCTACCTCCCTGTCACCATGATTTCTGTTTGGACTTCTTCTTCCGCTGTTTTATGAGGAATAGATTGTCCTTTCCGTCAGGACTAGCATTTTTCTGCTTTTTCCATTTCTTCTTCCTTTTGACACCTTCCAGAGGCTCCTGCACACACCTAGCCTTTCTGCCTGAGAACGTCTGGAAAATGGACTTGTGACGAACACTGCTGCCCTTGCGCACTTGCTGTTTGCACCCCCGAGGGAAGTCTCCCTCTGGGTCACAGTGGATTTCAACACCCTTCCCATTCTTCTTCTCTCGGGATTTCCCTGCCTGGGACACCTTCATCTTCTTGTACTGCTCGCCATCCCTGTGCTGTTTCCTATGTTGTCCTTTCCAAGGTTTGCTCTTTTTCTTGTGGCTGTGCCCCTCAAGCTGTTCTTCCTGCCACGGTGTTTTGGACTGTTCCGGCAGAAGGCCAGCTTCCTGCAGGTCTGGAAAGCAGAGTGTATTAGTCCAAAACCTAAAAACCCTAAAACCTGGTGCACAAGCCATCACAGCTCCTTAAGTACATATGAAATTAGACAAAAATTTATCTCTGACAGATATTTTCATGTCACCAGGCTATAATCTTAACAAATTACAATTTAAGTCCCTTCTTGTTATTTTATGGCATTTGTAATGTCAGTGGAGTTTTCAGAATTAAAACCTGACAATACCCACTGAGTGATTTTGACACAATCAATTTCCACAATAGAACGGACGAATAAAGTCACAAATCTTTTACTACCACCAGAATACCTATTCAAATCCATGCACCTTTTCCTGACATTTGAAAATAATTCCACAATTTTTCTAAAAAGTAGCAAACACAGAACTGAAAGGTGGGAGGGATCTCCCAAAACACACTGTACCTGCCACCTTTCTTTTTAACCTATGTGCTCTCCTCTTGATATCGCATTCATCATCGTAGTAGTAGATGAAGGGAGAAGTGGGGAACATGCTCCCCTGCATCCGCTTCTCTGAGCACTCCTGCAAAAAACATTTCAGGTCACTAGAGGTGGCTAAGTGGCAATTTTCCTAGAAGAGAAATGGGCTGGGTCCTGCAGGTGCTGGTCTGTACCTGCAGGGGATGTGGCCAGCACTGACATTTTCATTACCAGCCCGTAATCCCTCCTTGTGCACACCCAAACGCTGGCACTGTGTGAGCACACAGAACGAATCCTCTGTCTTTCAGCAGTTACCATATGTCTGTGGCACTCACAGAGCAGACAAGAAGGAGCAGGTGAGGACAGGTAAACACCACGTGAGTTGCTGACAATGCTGTTAGACACAGAGACAGGGCTGTCCCACTGCCAGGCAGGACCCTGACACCTGCTCTGCTGCTTCCCACTGCTCCCACACACCTGGGTCCCTCAGAGACAAACAGTACCATGGCGGAGCATCCCTGGCACCTGGGTCATTTGAGGTGAAGCCATCTGCAGAGGTGTGGCAGGCCAAAAGGATGTGAGGAGCAATGCCAAGGCAGCACCTCCCCTCAGCCTGACAGCAGTCTGGGTGGGCACTCCAACCATGTGCCTGCCGGGTTCTCAGAGGGACAAACCAAAAGTAAATCCTGACTCAGGATGGTATGCAAGGGAGTGCAGGGAAGAGGAAGAGGAAAAGGAAGAAGAAGAGAGCCCTGAACAGTCAGCTGAGCTGAGAAAGGGACTGGCTCTGGCATCACGTGCGTGTCGGCCTATTTTCCAAACACTTGGATGAGAAATGTGAATTTCTTCACCGCTGTACACACAGTTTTAGCCATGTCTTGCAAGCCAGGCTGACCGGGATGCTTCCCACAGTTCTGCCTTTTTTCCAGGTACCATGTAACATTGTCAGGTGCTTTATCCTCCTTGCAAACTAACTGCTCGCTACCTGCTGTGCTTTGCTTCACCATCTTTCTCTTCTTGGATACTGCACAGATCATAGAAACACAGAATCCCAGAAATGTTTGGGTTGGAAGAGACCAAAGCCCATCCAGTTCTACCCCTTGCCATGGGCAGGGACACCTTCCGCCCAATCAAATTGCTCCAAGCTCCATCCAACCTGGCCTTAAACACTTCCAGGGATGGGGCAGCCACAGACTATCTGGGCAACCTGTACCAGCGCCTCACCACTCTCACAACCAAGAATTTCTTCCTAACATCCAGTCTAAGTCTACTCTCTTCCAGTGTGAAGCCATGCTAGTGAGCTCTGTGCCTCACAATCTCCAGGAGCTGCCAGGAGTTTTTGCCCACCTGGCATCTGCACCACAGAGCCAGCAGCTTTCCTGCGTGTGCTCTTGCTATCCCTCAGTGCCATTCTGGCAGTCCCTGTCGCTGTGTGTCCTCCTGCCTGCTTCCCTCTCCTTTCTAGAGGCACAGTGCACCAGAGATGCAATTTGGATGTATTTTGTATTTCCCAGCTTCTATTTGGCATGTGTTTGGCTGAAATTTAATGAAGAATCCCTTTTTTTTGCAAGTTTTTTGGCTCTGTTTCTGGGAATGCTGTGCACATGGAAAGATCTGGTATCTCTGCCCCCTTGTGTTGCTATTGGCTCATCCCCTTTCAACTCATTGCTCAGGCTGTTTCTGCTCTTTGTACACTAGTAAAAATACTTTATCTTCCTTAATTTTGAGAGCTATAAAATGTCCTCGAGTCAATTTATTCCCTTGCTGATTTTATACAATTTCTACCGCTTTCTATCTAAGTAATTACCATCAGCTCCTCCCACATAATTTCTAATTATTTTTACAGTGGCCTTAATAATTAATTAATTTACAGCATCCCTACTAATTACTAATTAATTTTACAGCAGCCTTATTTGTATCCATATATGGCTGTCTTCTTCCGGTGTCATTTTTTGACAGACAGCTTAGTAAAATTAAAGTAACCTAAATGCCCAAGCTTTTAACAAAACATATTGGGTAATTGTAAGGGCCGACACACAAGAGGAAGTGGAAGGGAAGGGAGGAATTTGCTGGCAATTTGCTGGTTTTAAGCCATAGAAAACAATAAACTAAACCCATTCAGTGCATGAGTAGCATTTATTTTCTGGAATACTTGTGGCTCCTGCCCTTATTCCATAAAAGAAAAACCTCAAATATTTGCTTTGTGTTGGTATTTGTGGGTACAGAGCTGAACTTGTCACAAACAGCCGCTGGAAAAGGTGATAAATATCATCAAAACACCCTGGAAGATGCAGCACACCTCCCATTTTTACTGAAGCTATTTAAGACTCATGACATCTCCCTCACCAGGCTACACTTTACAGAAGGGTGATGCCAAACTTAATGTTGAATTAAACTGAAAAAAAGACAAATGAGGATCATAACAAGCAGGCAGAAATGGCAAATGCCCAAAACAGCATTCAAATGGGTGTGCTGATTGAATGATTGGGTGAAAAAACTGATGTGATGTTGAACATGGCAGTGAGGCACTAATGGGAAAAAAGAAAGGAAAAAAAAGAAAGAAAAAAAAAAGCTGTATACAGGAACTGCCTGTTTTCCAATGAATATTCTCTCTCCCAGGCAGTCTCAAATCAATAAACTTGCCAAGGACAGATAGTAACTTTTCCTTTCCCTCCTATCTTTAAATTAGATGGGCGAGATCACTTCATACATCAGCCTTCACCGACTGCAGCAGTGCTGCGATCACACACCTCTTGTGTGGCCCCAGCTAGCTCTTCCAGCTCTTTCCTCAAACCACACACTGTAGCAGGGATGGATTTCCACCCCAGGAATGTATTCCAAGATAGAGACTGCCAAGACTTACGTATCCAAAGTGTCCTTTGCGGGAGCAGTTGTAGCAGTACATGGACACAGAGCGCTCCGAGTGGGCACTGGCTGTTTTGATGGGCCCTGGCTTTGTCTGGAAGATGGAAATGGGCAAGAATTAGCTATGGAAGTATTCTGAATGCTGAATTAAAAATAAATTAATATTACATAAATATAATTTTATTATGCTTAGATCAATATATTCCTGTTTGCTGTTGGAATATTAAGTTGAAGAAGCAGCAAGTGGCTCCTGTTACTGTAATTTTGCAGAGTGAGGTTCAGCCTGAGCATCACAAATGAGGTGCAAAGAGGCATCCCTGGCACATTTTCCACCTGGCCATGTTATTTCAGCTCTGAATGAAAGAAAATAAGGTGCTGATTTATCTCTTCCCCTTCTCCTTGTCCCTCTGTTCTCTCCCGCTCTCACAGATGCCCCACCATCCCCTGGGATGGTCAGATACAGCTGGAGAGGCATGATGCCACAGCCTATGGAGAGAATGGGGGAGTGATCCTGGGGCCCATGGCACAGCCACGATGCCACAGCCAACAGTGAGAATGTGGGACAGGTCGCACACTCCACAGCACAGACAATGCCACGGTCCACTGGCACAGGCAGGCACCTGGACCAACAAGGGATGCAGGAACTGTGGCCCAAAAGCATCAAGCTTGAAGAGTGACCTTACTGCATTCTGTTCATTTCCTTCTCTCTGAGGCAAAAGGAGCATGGAAGAATGGCCCAGATTTCAAAGAAATTAATAGTTCTTGGTAAAGCTTGGTAAAACCATTACATGAATGGCTTTTTTCTTTAAATCTCTGTTGCCACATTCTTCTGTTGTGGCAGCCATCATGTTCTCCTGCGGAACCTCCAGAAGAATGACAGCAGTGTTTGTAAAATAGGCAGGAACAAGAGAAACCTTCCAATGCTGTTCTTTATGAATCTGATCACAACTGCAAGGTCACCTTATTGTGAACTCCCCAGGCCTGCGTTTAAATGCGTGTTTCAGAGTCATGTTCCTCAGCTCACATCCACGCACTAGGAGGGGCTTGAAAAAAGGACTAAGAAGAGTGACACATCCAACAGTGATTTGTGACAAAAGGTGGAGAAACAGGGAAAGGGAAAACCCACCACTTATAAAGCAATTTCTGTATTTCTCATCCATGTCTCACAGCGAGAGTTCTCCAGCTAACAGCAGTGTGAAAGTGACTCACTAAGCTGGCTTGGTTTTTCAGGTATTCCTTTACCATTAATATGTAGAACACGCAAGGAAAAAAAAAAAACAACCAACAAACCAAAATGCAAACATTCATGTAGTCCCCTTGAGGAAAAATCTGTGGGTTTTGTTTACTGGACCAATCACCGTTATTCTGGTTAGTTTTCAGCATGAGGACCATTCCCAGAAATCATCTCTGCCTTGGACAGGACTCCTGAAGGGCAGTAATAAATCCTGCAAGTGATGCCTTCTTCTGCCTTCCATATGTGTAGACTCTTACTCATATTAAATCTGTTTTAAAGGCTGATGCCCATTGGAGACCACATGAGGATGTTGCCACAGAGGGTTCCTTCTACATGTCCCTGTCTGCCAGGGAGCTCTGCCATGGGAATATGAGCACAACACAGTTGTCATACATCAGATCAGGACCACCACAGCACTACACTGCTTTCTGCCAACTAGGCCTTAAAATGAACCACCAGGACAGTCTGAAAACTACTTGGGCTTTGTAAAGTGCAGTGTGACAATACCATGTAGTTACAAAAACCAGGCATTATTCCAGAGACACAATCCTTTACATCCCAAAATGTCACCTACTAAAACTGAAGAGTCTGGCACCTTTGCCTGTGGAGAAACATCCTCCAATGAAAATAATTACAGTTTTGGCCATCATTGGTGTTCTTAAATTGAAACTAGTGACATGTTCAACCAGTGCTCAACACAGTTACTTTTTACAGAAAAAGTAAGCTCCTTGAGGAGCGCCCATGGGGAGGCCTTGTCCCACCATGGACCCCCACACCAAAAACTGGGCACCAGCAGATGCAGGGGCTTCCCTCCACCAGGGGAGTCCTTTGGGCTCACATGCACCCCAAGACCCGACCTGCTCCCAGGACAGCTCCCCTGCCCCATTTGCTTTTATTGAGTCAACAGAAAAAGTCACATTTAAGGAAGAAATTAAACTGAACACTTGCAAGTCACATTACAACTCTACATAACTTTACTCCTCTCCAAAGCCAAACAAAAAGAAAACTTGCATGTTATAAACCCTATGTATTCTTATTATTTAAGGATTAAAAAAGCATCTAAGGCTTCAGCCACATAGATACAAAACAAACTATCATTGACGTAGCTTCTTTATGTTTTAGATTTCTTTTTTTTTGTTACAAACATTTAAATAATCTATATTTGTAGGGTGATATCTTGGAGATTACTTCACTATCAATATATAGAAGTAATAACCTGGTAGATAGCATTACCTATGAAAGGTCCATCCCATCTGCTATTCTTGCTGAAAGCTTTTCATGCACCAGTAAACTCAGTAAATATCAGAAGATAAAGCATAAGCCTACCACGCCATGGATTTACTCCTAATGTCTCCTCAAAGTGCAGCCTGATGCAACGATTACAAATGATTTTTCTTCTAATGTCATTTTACATAACCCTTTTTTCTGCATGAGTAGTTAGTGCAGAATGAATGAATGAATGCCATTAAAACAGTTAATCATTATCTGGGACACTGGCCTTCCTCCCTTCTCAACCAGGAATCTCCATGACAAAGGCCAAGAGATCAAAATGCCAGGGCTGCCTCTCTGGCCTATTTCTGACAGTAATTTTTTATGCAAATGGCTGTGCTGGGCAGCTCCCTCGGTGACCTTGAGCTCCCCTTATCTGCACTGACTTTGATCTGACCAGGGCTCCCTTTTACAAAGCTCATTACTACTTAGGATCCACAATCTGGCTAAATCTCACTAATTAAGGAAAATCATCTGACCTTTATTTTCGCATGTTTCCCTGCTCCTCGGTGGTGGGGAGAACCAGGGGCCAGACTCCTTTGTGCAACCCCAAGTGCACATGTTGGGCCAACACACATCTCCGCAGGCCGTGCCAGCAGACACAGACAATGTGATGTGTGGTGGAAGTCAACCTGCTTAGGGTGACCTCTTGCACCTCACAGAGAGGGACCGGACCTAAAAACTGCCACAGGGAAAGCTTTCCACCCTATGTGTGCCAGCGAAGCCATTCTGACAAATAAATCAAATTCAGAGGAGTCCCTGTGCTGACCAGAGACTTGTACTTGGGTGGAAACAAGGTCATCCCTGCGTCTGTTCATCAGCACTCACCAGTGTAACCCTCCCTAATGAAGGCTTGCACCAAGGTGGTTTTTGCTAGCTACATCCAACATCACAGTTGGGACAACTTTCAGAATGCAAGGGAAAAATTTCTCTCCTTCCACCACTGTGTCTACCACAGTCGGGCACAAGCTTTGCAAGCTACTGAGGCTGCTGTTTTCAACTAAACAAGACAACATGGTGTAATTCTGAGAGTAAAGCTCATTAGCAGTGATGTTTCACCACTTCCTTGAGCCACTGAAAGACCATCATTGAGTGAATCATTACATGCTGTGGGCTGGAGTTAGGCAGAGGAACAATCGGAGCAGCTCTATCACAGAAAAATAGACATTTATTTTCCCTTACAAATTATCATAATCTACTTGCATGCCAGCTGAAACAATGGCAGGTTAGCATCATTCCCTTATATTCAAAATTGTCAATATAAGGTATCATGTAATATTGTAATTATACCCAGGGTTTTTGTTGTTGTTATTTTCTTTAACAGTGTCATGCACCCCGTAGACTTGCATTCCATTGGGTAATTCCTTAATTAGGCAGATTTTTTGAAACAAGTATTATGTACACAACAGACCGGAACGTCTCCTTTAGAGTCTTCCCAGTCTATCAGGTGATTGCATCATTAAGCCACACATGCTACGTAGTAAAAATCCTTATGAAAATTCATAACAGAAACACACTGAGCTTGGTGCATGCTAATAAACAAGAAATATACAAATTTAGTATTTTGACTTTTAATCCCACTAAACTCTGAACAACTACAAATAAAATAATTTCTTCATGAAATTTTATTTCTTCATTTTTTTCAGCCATCTAAAAGCCCTTGCTCTTCCCACAGGAGTTGTGGAGGTCACACCTGAGCATCTTCACACAAATTCACTTTTAGTTTCCTGAATGTGCTTGTGACATTCTTCCTGTCCTTTCGGGAATCACCAAATCACAGCTAAATAACCAAAAAAAGAGGTGATTTCACTCAACTTTTAGGATTTTTTTAAATTTTTTTTTTTTAAGGCCATGATACACATTAAGTTACCAATCGATGGCAAAAATTTTATTTTTTGATTGCATGGTCTGGAAAATCCTTTCATAGAAGGAGGAATTTAACTTGCCCAGTCTGCAGTACAAGCACCGTGAAGTGGTGGTTTTCTACAGAAATAAGACATTTCTACAATGCATTTTAAACACATGCAAATAGCATCTAAAATTGACTGTGTGAAAATGTTAAACGAAGAGACAAAAAGTACAATATTATATATTTAAAATAAATGAATGCAATCTTTTGAAAACCCCTAAAATATTAATTCAAAAAGTATTTTCTGAGAAATGGACAAAAAATATCCTCAAGTTTGTAGAGAAAATGAATATATGCAAGATAGTGAGGATAACAACAATACAATCCCTGAATGCCTCAAAATCTTCATGATTTAAAAGGCATCCCAATTTTCTCCAAAGGTGGTGGCATCTCTCCAGCCGTCCATGGCTAATTTTACAGGAAATGCAAAACGTTATTTAAATAGGACTGCGCATTAAACTCCAACTATTCCTGATGTGGCTCTCAAAGTACAAAGCTATCTCCCTTTCTATTTTAATTTTAAAGTAAGTTAGCAAACACTTCCTTCCTAATCCCTGGGGACTATCTGTATGGTGACACAAACACACAAATTTATGACAGTAACATAAATGCTCCTCCGAAGTAATGTGCAACATTAAGTGAAATCGTTTCCTGGAAAGATATTATAGGTATCTATATTTTATTTGCCATCTTAAACATATCTGGGTTTTTATGACCTTATTTTTAAAATGTATTTCATTTTTACATTTCCTGGTGCAAATGGACTGCATAAATAAGCAATGTGCTATGAGGCTTCAGACTAGCCGATAAACCCTTTCAATTTTCATGCCAGCTTCTTCTTTTGTAATTCAAATCTGGCTGAAAACTGGCAGCTCTGAAAACTGAAACAAGCACTGCCACAAATACCTTGTAATGCTATCGACCTTGTCTGCCCATGCAGTGAGAAAGGGGGATGCATATGTGTCTGCAGTCATCCAGATAACACAACTCATTTTTTTGGGGGGATAACAGAAGCCGGACCCGAACCGCGCACCCAAAGCAGTCATTACCAAGCAAGCTGGAGAATAAGTCTCTTCAAAATACACGGCGCATTTAAAAACCATATACAGGGCTCAGCCACTGCTTTCATTACCAATTTTAATTTAGCTCCTTCAGTTTGCTAGCCAGATAAACTCTTTAGTGCTGTTTTTTAATCTATTTGCCACATTTTATGTTTAAGATTATAGTAATATGGGACAGGAGAAGGAATCATTTTTGGAGGAAATAAAGAAATAGATCCGCTTATCAGCGCCCATCAGAAAGTTCATTAATCAGCCGGGCTTTGTGCCCCCTAAATTGAAAGGTTAAATAATCCTCTCAGGAATATTTCTCGGCACCGCCGCCAATTGTCCGGAGAGAAGCTGCCATTCACCGCGCTCCAGATCGGTGACAGGGTATTTTACCACCGTTTGGGCCCCAAACAATGACGGACAAATGGCCTGGTTCACAAAGAAACCTTTTAGTACACGGATGGAGAAAGGACCACAAGCTTTGAAGTGGGGTGGGGGAGGTGGGGAGAGGCCTTGGAGAAGGAGGAGGAGGAAGAGGAGGAGA
>VZRE01001119.1:373896-422018 GCA_013396775.1 Cephalopterus ornatus | reverse complement strand
TTTTTTACAGCAAGTGATGGCTTTATTCTTGTTTTAAAGAGTCAGCTGCTGTAAGAAGCTCTAACAGAGCCCTGGGAGACCAGACCCAAGTCCTCCTGTTCCTGACAGCACACTGAAGCTGCAATGTCCCTGCATCCCACACACAAAAGCAGCCAAGCCCATGGGCTGAGACACCAGAGGAGAAGAAGAAGAGTGGCTGCAGTGGCAGAACTCACTCAAATTCAATTGGAACAGCAACAAACCAGGACTGCTTAGCAGAGATGTTCCCCCTGGCATCCAGCCCCTCAGGAAGGTGCTGGTGTGTGGGAGAGCTTCCCCCACAGCCTCTCACAGGGACATCCCACAGACCCTGCTCTGGGCAAAGGACTAAACCAGGCATTTGCTCCCTGCTGCAGCTCACATCCAGGCTGAGCAGCAGCTCCAGGATCTGCCAGACCTTTAAGCCTCTTCCCTGATGTTTTCCCATCTGCAAGACTAAGGCTCAGACCAAGCATGGCATCTGTGACAGGCACTGGACTCCTGCAGCTCCTAGCTGGTGTCCCAGCCCCTCTTTCCACAGATTCATTACCATGAGAAGGGTCAAGTAATCCAAATGCAACCTGAGCACTGTTATCAGCCGAGTAGGAGGCTTCCATTCATAGTGACAAGTCAGCTCAGCTCCGAAGGAGGAAACTTCTCCACATTTGGTATTCATATCAGCAACTGCAGTAACTCCAGCTGATGCCAGTTTAAATTCCAGCAGCAAGATGCTATCAAGGCACCCATGAAGTTTGTGCAACTCATTGGCTGACAACTTGGAGCTTTTTTACAGACCTTTAGAAGCAGCTGAAAAAAGCTACAAGGACTACTCCAGCCATGCGGAGGTCTCCTCCAAAAGCCTATTTCAGTATCCTTAAAGTCTGTTCTTCATTCCAGTGCATATCAGCTTCATATTTTCAGATGAGAAACAGCAAAAGGTCACATACCTCACCAGAGAAGTATTTCTCTATGATGTTCAGGGCAGCTCTGTAGACCATGGTGTTCTCGTGGTTTTGCAAGTCCTCAATTTTCTCCAGACCATTGAGCTCCTCCAGCAGCAGACACAACTTCTCTGTCTCTCCCAGCTTCTCAGCTGCCTGTAACATCAGGAAACCAAGCAGGAAAATAAAACATTGCATCAGTAAAAGGTCTGAGATGGTCTTTACTGTCCTTATAACCCTGATCTACAAGTCAAAAGGATCATAGCCCCTGAATTTACTGTCCCTACCTGATGCCAGGCCAGACCCTGTTGGGGCAACTGCAGTGGCTTGACTGCCAACCAAACCAGCTAGCAGGGGGTGAGGAGGGACACTTTAATTTTGTCAAGCCCTCTGGACAACCCAAGAACAAGCTAGACAACATGAAGTCTATCTCTTACTCAAAAATCAACAGCCACTGTTCTAACCGCACAGTGTGAGCGCTTGGCTCACTCCTTCCTGCTCTTTTAGGGGAAGGAATTCAAGAGGTAAGAGGTCTTACCAGGAACAGATTTGAAATGGTATCCAGGATGATCAGGATAGTTTTGCTGTCCTTGGCTGAGAGCAGGTTGAGCAGAGGCTTGAGGACCCCAGAGCAGACGAGCTCCACCACCTGATCCACGGTTCCTCCAGTCGTGATGTTGGCCACTACCCACACACCCTCCTTCTGTACCTTGAAGTCACCCTGGAAAAGTAGCACAGGGAAGGCATTCCCAAGCTTTAACATCCCTCCAGGATCAGCGTGAGGTGAGGATAGTCCTTTCTCTTGTACTCAGCTTGGACTGACCCCCCCTTTCCCAGCCCTTTGAGGACAGCCAGCAGAGCTGCCAAGAGCAGCTCCAGGACGTGTTTCCATGCAGGTGTACTGAGGAGTCTGAATGCCCAGGCCGTTCCAAGGATCCCAACAGCTCCAAAACAGGCTGTTCACGTGGCTCTTGGGGCAGAGTCCTTTACAAGTGAGGCACCACAGACCTCAGGAACCTCAGCAGAACTTCCCCATCCCTTACCGTGTCGAGCAGCTCCACCAAGGGTGGCAATAACCCACAGGTGATGAGCTGTTGGATCTGCTGGGAAGGCCCTGCTGCAATATTACTGAGTGTCCACGCTGCTTCCTTCTGGATCCCTGACTTCGTGTGCCGCAGGAGACGGGGCAGGACAACCAGGATACCGGCATCGATGGCTGCCTGGGTCTGCTCATCCGTCCCTGTGACCACATTCCCAATGGCACGCAGAGCTGGAGTCTAGACGGGGATTAAAGGAGATGAGGAGAGGCCTTACCTCGGGGGATACATGTCAGAAAGTCCAGCAAGATCCCTCACTAAGTGCTTGATCCCTCCAACAAGGAGAGCATTGTGGGTGAGCACCGCTTATTTACAGACCTATCGCCCTCCTGTTTGCTCTAAGCAGCTTTGGAGTCTCCATCCAGCCTCCAGCCACAGCAAGCTGGAGCAGAGCAGTGGCTTGACAGCACTGCAGGCTGAGGGGACAGCACACCACAGGTGCCACAGAATAAGGAGATGTGCCTCCCCTCCCCTCAGATGTTTCTACATTAAGGGACCCGAGGATGGAGATTGCTGATTGTTCCCTACCACAACCATCAAGTTCATGGTGGCCAGGAGTTCCACCAGCCTGGGGAGAACCCCTGCGTCCACCACCATTTGGATGCGGTCGTTGGAGCTGTCGGTCAGGTAGGAAAAAGCCCAGCAGGAGTCAGTGATGATGTCCTTGTCCTCGTGCTGTATGAGGCAGGTGAGGACAGGCAGTATCTTTTCCACTGCATCCAAGGGAGGGAAGGGGTTCTTGTTCCTGCAGAGGTTGGACAGTGTCCAGGTGATGTTCCTCAGGAAGCCAACCTGAAACACAAGGGAGGTGTAAGATCCCCAGTGCCCTCGAGAGCGTCTCAGTCCACCTTATGCCACCCTGTGAAGGTCCTTCCCCCCCAGAGACAGAAAGCAGGGGGACAGGCACCACTGCAGAAGGGCAGAGATAAGCCACAAATCCAGCAGTTTAGAGATGCCCAAAAAGCAGCAGAAGGAAGCTTGAAGGGCAAATTCAGCCCTTCCACATGCATATGCAAGTCTGCCTTGCACCAGTTTCATCCTGTTCCTGGGCTGAGATAGTCAAAGCTGGATAAGAAAGCCAAGACTGGAAGATATCACATTGAC
Organism: Cephalopterus ornatus; assembly: GCA_013396775.1. Classification (NCBI taxonomy): domain Eukaryota; kingdom Metazoa; phylum Chordata; class Aves; order Passeriformes; family Cotingidae; genus Cephalopterus; species Cephalopterus ornatus. The sequence goes on along the minus strand of VZRE01001119.1, from coordinate 418,858 downwards.
TTGGAGACTGTCTGCTTGGCATCCGCAGCTTTGTGCATAGGCAGGGCCATAAAAGCAGTTTAGAGCAGGGTCTCATTCAATTATACAAACAGCTTGTTGTGCATAACACAGATGACAGGCCGTTTCCCCCATTGCCCAAGTGATTAAGAGCTGTTAAGCCCAGAAAATGAAGGTTATTTACTGGAGTTACAGGTGACACCAGAGCCAGCAAGGGAGGAATCACATCATGGCTGATAAGAGCATCTCTGAAGAGAGGACCATCCCCTGTACATGTAAAGGGTTGGTTATTGCATTTGCCCAAGTCACCAGACAGTCAACATCAAACAGCAATCAGACCTGCAGGGCCAAGGCTGGGTGCCCAGGCTCCCCCACCAGCCACACACCATTGGGCATTTCCAGGTGGGAAGGATTTACTGGGCAGACTGGAGTGCCAGCAGTGCTGGGTGGTGGCAGGCTAACCAGACACAGCCCATTCTATTCTCCCTGCTGACCACATTAGGGGGTTAAACCATCCCAGCAGGATGGAGTCCCACCCTCGGCTTTGGCCAAAATCTTCTTGCAGAGCCCACACAGGATCTCAAAGGCTGCCAGGCCACATCAAGGGGTTCAATAAGGGCAGCAGCTTGGGCACAAAGCTGCAGGGGGAGAGGGCTCTGGTGAGGAGCACCAATATTTTATCTCCCCAGCATTGGCTTGGTCAGTGACCCTCTTTGTCCCCCCACACCTCTCCTCACCTGCAATGTTGCCCAGAGCCCACACTGACTGCTCACTGATGTGCATGTGTGGGGACGACAGGAGGGAGATGAGGGGTGGGATGGCACCTCCCTCCACCACGGCCCTGGCATGCTCCGAGGTGCCAGAGGCAATGTTAGTCAGTGCCCAGGCTGCCTCAAACTGCAGGGCAGCATTCTCAGCACGGCTCAGGAATCCCACCATCCTGGGGATGATCCCCAGCTGGATGATCTGACTGATGGGAGGGTCCTTCTGCCGGGACAGCATTCTCCTGCAAGAGGACACAGCACAGCCTGCCATGAGAAACCTTGTGAGGGGCCACAAGGTTGTGGCTTTCAGGGGAAGCATCACCTGCAAGAGATGACAGTTCAGCATCCCACCCCAGTAAACCTCAGCACAGGGGTTGCCATAGAAAGGGAAGACACAGCTAAAGATGCTGAAGCAACAGCAGGGTCTCTGTTGGAGTACAATACCTCACACATCCTTTTGGGACCATGATAATATTCCATGCCCCCTACCTTGCAGGAGTTTGTGACTATGATAAAAATATATGCCATGTGTTGTCTTCCAGCCTGGCTTTGCCGCTCCCAGGGTCAGGAGCACTGGCCAGCCCTGTGCACAGACCGGAGCTCAGACAGCCAGTTTCAGACTGTTTTTCCAGCTTAAAGACAAACATGTAATCTCTCCTGGACCCTCAGGAGTCATCCCTGCTGCCAGCTGGGTGATGGTGACACTCTGTAATCCCTCCTACAGCCACCCCAGTGGGACAGTCCCACTCAGCACTGACCCTTACAGAGCCAGGCTCTCCACTCTTTGGCCTGTCCAGGCACTTGGCTCTTGATTTCCTGCAGGATCCAACATGATCCCTGGCACAGCACAGGCACAGCCAGGGGGGCAGCACCAGGGGCCACAGCAAACCCCTCAGTTGGGTTCAACCCCACAAGTCTGTGCTACAAGCACTGGCCAAGAGTGTGACAGAGAGAAGCGTGGCACACAGGCACAGAACAGGCACCAGCTGAGGTTCCCCAGAGCAGTCTGGGTTACCAGGCCCCTTCCCCCTTTGCCATCTCTCTAGAGAGCTCCTCGAACAGAAATAAATGCCTTTTGCCACCAGGACCCACCACAGCTCCATGAGCCACCTCCCTCCTTGGCCCAGGCGGCCAGGCACATACCTGGCGGCCTGTGTGGCCAGCAGCTGCAGCTTGGGGTTGCTGGCATTCACGCCTTCCACAATCTCCTCGAAGGACAGCTCAATAATCTGTGTCACAGGGAATGATTCAGAGTCAGACGGGGAGCCAGGACTCCCTCTGGTTTAATCTCTGCAGTCAATCAGCTGTCTAGACCCGAGTCAGTCAGCACTTCATATCTAAGCAGTGTCTATTCTTTATGCAACACAGTTTCGAGATGAGGCAGAGAATCCACAAAAGCCTTCAAGGCAAGTAATGCTTATAATCAAGCACTGAAAGAGTCACTGACACACCATAATGGGCCTGCGAGCTCAGTAATTACCCCTCGCTGCGCAGGGAGCCAGACAGGAGCTGTGCCAGCTCCCAGAGAGCCAGAGCAGCAGCCTGTTCTACCTGCCATCGAGGGAGGCCAGCAGGACAAAATCTCCATGAAAAACAGCCAAGGCAGAGGCCAGGCAGTCTGAACCACTCCCCAGCATCGGCCACGGCAACCAGGAATGGCACCAGACACTTAACTCAGGTCACACCAGCTGGACTCGGTGGTGGTCCAAGTAGGGGATGGTAGCTCCTGCACTGACCCTGCCCAGGTGCAGAGGACACAGCACTCACCTCATGTGTCCTGCTTTGTCCTGGACGGACATTCTCGTCCTTCACATGAAGGGACACATTTCTGCGCTTCAGGATCTGCTCATCCTTCTTGGCCTTCCTCAGCTCAATGCTCATTTCCACTCTCTGCATCCGCAGGGCCTGGAGGGGAGAGGGGCATCATCCCAACGGTGTCTGCATCACCCCATTCCCCAGGGAGCTCATCTCTACAACCTGCTGCCCCACATTTCCCTCGGGAGGAGTGCAGAGAGCCAGCATCTCCTCACTGTGGCCTGGAGGGTGATGCAGGAGATGGGACAGAGTAAACCTCTCCCTCGGTGCCTCCCAGGGACACGGACTGCTGGATGAACTGACAACCAGTGGGTGTTTTTAAAACTAGATTTGCTGAACTTGAAAGGCAAACCCTCATCTCCTCTCCTGGCTTAAAGCAAGCTGACAGATCCCACAGTCTGACATCCCATAGCAGCCCCCGCTCTGCAGGGACAACTGCTGCGGAGAGCTCAGCAGGCTGGGTCCGAGCCACCCCCCTTCCCCAGCCCAGAGTCACCCACACCCCCCTTGCCTGTGTCACCACACTCCCTGCAGCCCAGCCAGCTCCACACATCCCAAAAGGCACCTGAGCATCCCATCTGGCAGAGCCATCCCCCTGCTCCCACACACAGGTACATTTGAGGGCCACGGGCCTTCAGAAGAGTCTCCATCTGTTGGAAAGGGGAACAGGCAAAGCCCAGTGGGCTCTGCCATGGCCCAAAGGTGCTGGCACAGGCAGGTGGGTACTCACAGCTGCATCCTTGCCCTTGTTCTTGAACTTCTTCATGCGCTGCCCAGCCTCCATCTCAGCAGGGTTGAAAGAGGTGCCAGATGAATGTCTTCACGTGCTCTTGGGCTTCAGGACAGAGCAAGGTCAGGTCACAACTGCCCAGCAGCATCCACTGCCATCCACAGAGTGGGCTGCGACCCCCCCACTCCCACCAGCAGCCTGTGCCACACATTTCCACCCCACACTCCCACCCAGGGAGATGCTGCAGGTCCCCTGCCCCACGCAGGGCTCGGTAGGATCCTCTCACACTGCAGCTGAGACACTAAATACAAGCACAAACTACCACTTAATATCAGGCTACAAAAATTACAGCTGCTGGTGTAATCCCACAAGGAAGCCAGGCACAGGCTTCCCATGGTTACACAAACACCACCTTCCTCTGGCCTTTTAGTTTTACTTTAACACACACAGCCCAAGCCTAGCAGGACCTCTTGCCTCCAAAAGGATCAGCTCAAGGACTGATTTAAGAACACAGCCACATCCAAGCCTCTCACCCCACCACACAGCCCAACTTGGCTTCCTACACCAGCACCTCAAACTAAGGAAGACCCACAGTCACGTGCAGAGGGCATAAAATGACCAAGTTCAACTGAGGAAGGAGTTCTCCTGGAAATCCAGCAGCTAGTGCAGATTGCCAGGTGAGCAACATTAAATAGGGACAGGTAAAAGTCCTTTCTAAGCATGTCCTAACAAAAGCCACAGACACACACACAAATAAAACAGGAGCTGGCCTTCAGACAGCTTCTGTCAGAAAAAACAAGGCTCCCACCCAGGAGAAATGGAGATGTTTTCAGACCAAACACCATCACAGGACCCCTAAACCCAGGTTGTGCATCAGCACACTCAGGGGCTGATCACACACAGATGGTGCCTCCTCACCTCCCCTCCAGGCTCACAGGCAACACCTGCAGCTCAGACCAGCCTCCAAGAGCTTCCCTCTCACCATCATTCTAAATCTAAGTTTTAAGTTTTTATTTTAGTCCTCTCTCTTTCCTGTCCCAGCAATTAAGGCTGGGATGCAGCTCTTTATTCCAGTTACTCAGCTGCAGACCTCCCCCAGCTCACAGAAGGGCCAGGAGGAGCCACCACTTGGCTCAAACCAACCCCCCTCCATAGCCTTAACCCCTGCACTCAAACCTCCAGTCTCCCTTCCTCTGTTTCCACAGTGGAGCAGAACAGTAACATCTCAAAACCACCTGTTTTGGAGGAGCTTTCTCCAGCCCCATCTCAGCAAAAGATCACCACAACCCACCCACTGACACCAGCCAAACAGGAGACCCAGCACAGCCCCAAACAGCCAGAAGAACCCAACCAGCAGCCCCACCTCAGGGTACAAGGGAATAAACAGCCACCCACTACAAGAGCAGGAAGAGCACCCCTTACCCCAACTTCCTCCCATACCTCATCACCCTCAACTGCCTCTTTTATTGCCCCCATGGAGCCACACACCCCCACAGCTCCCCTCCAGGATTGGCTCTTCCCAGGACAGCCCCTGTTACCTCCACCTGTTCCCTCATCATGGCCACCTGGATGCACCTGGAGGAGGATGGATGCTGATGGCTGCCCTGGGCCACCACTCACCCCCCAAGACCTCCTCCATACATTTCTGCTTTGCCCACTTTGGCCTTGTTTTTGGCCAGACCCTTGGTGGGTGACGCCAGCCTGTACCCGTGCAATGTCCCGTGACACTGGGGACGCTCTGGGTGCTGCCACCCCATTGCTGTGCAAGGCACAGGCAGTCTGGGGATGCCCCTGTAGTATGGGGGCATATGTTGCCTGGGTAGCTTGTGGGTGGTGCTGCAGGCCAGGAGAGCAACATCCATCCTTCAGTGAGCAGGGCCCAGGACCACGGAGCCAGGGGGCAGCTGAGGGGAACCGGCTGCGGAGGTTGCAAGTGAGCCAAGACAGGATTAAGAAACTTGGAGCATCGTCAGGTGCTGAGCTGCTGGCTGGCACAGGCAGAAGGTGGCAAGGAGAGAAACCCAGCAGGAAGCCTTTGTCTTCATGAGTCCTTTACATTTTGGCCAGGAGCTGCTGGGCAGCTCATGTCGTGCTGCGTTCTGTGCCCGTCGCAGTCTCCATCAGTCAAGAGATTGTTTGCATTTCACAGAATCACAGAAAATGCTGAGTTGGAAGGGATCCACAAGGATCCACAAGGATCATCCAGTCCAACCCCTGGCCCTGCACAGGCCCATACCCAAGAGTCACACCCTGTGCCCCAGAGAATCATCCAAACCCTCCTGGAGCTCTGGCAGCCTTGGGGCTGTGCCCACTGCCCTGGGGAGCCTGGTCAGTGCCCAACCACCCTCTGGGGGAAGAACCTTTTCCTGCGATCCAACTTAAACCTGCCCTGACACAGCTCCAGGCCATTCCCTGGGTCCTGTCCCTGGTCCCCACAGAGCAGAGCTCCGTGCCTGCCCCTCCTCTGCCCCTCCTGAGGAAGCTGCCACTGCAATGAGCTCTCCCCTCAGTCTCCTCCAGCTGAACACACCAAATGCCCTCAGTGTCCTCACATGGCTTCAAATCAAGGCCCTTCCCCATCCTCGTTGCCTCCTTTGGACACTCTCTAATGGCTTCATATCTTCCTTATATTGTGGTGACCAAAACTGCCACAATATTCAAGGTGAGGCTGCAGCAGCGCAGAGTAGAATCTCTGCAGGGCCAAGCAGGGCTTGGTTGCAGCACTGCGGGCGGTTCTGGGGATCTGAGGTGTTGAAGACACCCTGGATCTGCACACCCTCCACTCCATCACTCATTTTAGCACAGCCCTGTGAACCCCACCTCGTACAGCTCTGTGTGTGCAGAGGTGCCAGCCTGGTCCAGCCAGTGGGCAAGGGAGGAGCAGTGCTTCCCAAGTGAGTAGGGAAAACAGCTATTAAAATATTTAATTACAACCTAATTTTAAACTACCTGACATCTCTTTCTGCGAGGGAGGTGGGGAGCAGAGAAATTCCGAGCTGCAGGAAGGTGGGAGCGAGGTGGGAACAGCACCCACCACGGGGGTCTGCACCCTCCACACCCCTGGACCCCCACACTCCACCAGCCATGTACACACAGAGCCATTTCAAACCCATTTATAGCAGTTCAGGGAACAAGTAGTTCACTGTGTGGTTATTTCCAGCATGGAAATACCTATGGAGACAGTGCAGTACCCAGGCTGCTTTAAGTGATAGATTCAAATCCTGGGGTGGGGGGGGTCACACCAATTCGGCATTTCAAGGCAAATAAAAAGAGTTGTACCAAGCTTTGTGTGGAAGGTGATGGGGGGAGGTTTGAGAAAAGACCTTCAGACAAATCTGTTGTTTGTAGGCGTTAAAAAGCCAGTTGTGCTAATCCTGGCTGCTGTGTTTTTAAGCTTCAAGTGCCACCGGTTGCATTATCTTGTTTCTTGGCTGCTTGAGACAGGAAAATTACATTTCAATTGCTTTTTAATGCAGCTTAATCTGGTGCAAAAGTTAGCGTGCACCCTCTAATTTTGTTTTCTGAGCGGTTTGTTTCCACTAATTCCTAATCAGCCAACACTAAATCAAAACAGGCCTGGCTCAAGCTGAAATAGATGAGTCCAAGCAATTTAATTGAATTGGCTTAAAATCACCCTCCCAAGATAAGTGGGGGCAGACTCCTGCACAGGCCAGCCCCCAGCTTTTGGTCCCCTGCCTGGAGAGCTCTCGCCCAAGGTGCTGCAGGGTGTGAACGTGGAACAAGGCTGTGAGAGGTTCATCCTTGTCCTGGGCTGCTCTTTTTCTCCTTGCTCCTTCCATTCCCTCTCCACCTGCCAAGCACAATCAGCCCCATCCTGTTCAGCTCTCTGTCACTGCCAGCACAAGGAGGGAGAGGAGGATGGGGAGAGAAAACCCACATGTGAATGGATGAACATCCCCCTCCCTGTCGGTTTCTCCAGTCCCTGATGGCATGAGAGGTGGCACTGCCACCCACGAGCAGGCTGAGGGTGAGGCGGGTGCATCTGAACCTGTGCTGAGGACACAGGCAGATCGATATTTGGGAAAGGGAGCAACCACTGTGGGGGGAAAAAAGTTTTGGTTTTCAGCATAAGAAGAAGGTTTCACAGCTAATGGAGAGCAAAGGAGATAAAACCCTAAATCTACATGACAGTGTCCCCTGAGCTCAGCCTTGTGTGCTCAAGCTGCAAATCCACATCATGACAGGTATGAAAAGCTGTGGTTCTAGTTCAGAGGGTTTTTTTGAGGCTGTTCTCCCATACCCTGCCACCCTTCACCCCACCACAGCACCCTGGTGAGGCTCTGACTGGGGCAGACTTGAAAACACCCGTTTTAAGCCCTGAGAGAAAAACCCTGATTTTCTCTCCTCTGTTTTTTTTCACGTTTCTTGAATAGGTTCACCCTCACTGCCTGCAGAAAAGCTGCCACTCAGGAAAGGTGGCATCTCTGTGGCAGGGTGAGATGAGGCAGGAACATCCCAGGATCCACTGTGGGATGCTGCACGAGCACAGCAGCTGGTTGGAGCAGCCCCTCCGTGAGAGGAGAACCTCAGCTGGCAGAGGGAGAGATCCCTGCCAGCCCCCAAACTTTTGCTCTCACGCAGTGTGTCTTCTCCATCAGCAATAATGTAGTTCCATTAAGTTAACATCAACAGATTATTTCTACCTATTAGTTACACTAACACCAAGGAAATATGCTTGTGGGCTCCTGGAACAGCTGATGATGTAACTGCTGGTGGGTTATAGAGTCACCCTGAGTTGGAAGGGACCCACAAGGATCATTCAGTCCAACTCCTGGCCCTGCATGGGACACCCCAACAATTCCCACCCTGTCCTGTCCAAACACTCCTTGAGCTCTGGCAGCCTTGGGGCTGTGCCCACTTGCCCTGGGGAGCCTATTCAGTGCCCAGCCATCCTCTGGGGAAGAACCTTTTCCTTATATCCAACCCAAACCTCCCCTGACACAGCTTCATGCCTTCATGGATGTGGGGCATTCCTAAGAGTGGCAGGGATGGGGCCTGGAAATTCCTCCTTTTTCAGTTGGGATCCACCCTCTTGGCACACAGTGCCAAGTCCACAGCCTGCTCTGGTCCCTCCTGGAGCAGCAGACAGCAGGCAGCCCGTGCCCTCCCCAGGGGCAGGAATCAGCTCCGTGTCAGTGCCGCTGTTGGAGCAGGGGCCGTGGGCAGGGCCGGGATGGGAGCTGCTTTGTGCTTTGTGCCAGGCAGGCACAGGCACAGGGTGAGTGACAGCCCCCGGCCGCCACAGTCGGTCTAATCAGGACATGCAGAAGGTGCGAGAAGGGATTTATTGTTATCCCTGCCTTACTGCTGAGCCAGAGGCAAAGCCGAGCACTGCAGCTGGATTTTCTGAGGCTCAAGGTGCAGCTTGTTGTTTCCTCTAATTTAGTGCAACAGCCTCAAAAATGAGCTCCTGCTTTTCTCCTCTGGTTTTCTCCCACTCCTCTGATTTTCTCCCCCTGCTGCTCTGCAGCTGGGGAGCCATGGAGATGTCAGTTCACTGAATCATATAGAATCACAGAATGGTTTGGGTTGGAGGGGACTTTAAAAGGCCACCCAGCTCCACCCCCTGCCATGGGCAGGGACACCTTCCCCTTGGACCAGGTTGCTCCAAGCCCCATCCAACCTGGCCTTGGACACTTCCAGGGATGGGGCAGCCACAACTTCTCTGGGCAACCTGTGCCAGGGCCTCACCACCCTCACAGGGAGGAATTTCTCCCCAACATCCCATCTAACCCCATCCTCTGTCAGTGGGAAGCTATTCCCCCTTGTCGTGTCACTCCACACCCCCATCCAAAGTCTCTCTCCATCTCTCTTGGAGCCCCTTTAGGCACTGGAAGGGGCTCTAAGGTGCCTCTAGAGCCTTCTCTTCTCCAGGCTGAAAATCCTCCAGCTCTCCCAGCCTGTCTCCACAAGAGAGAAAAGAATGAGGAAGAAAAAGAGGAGGAGGAGGAAAGAAGTACAGCTTCCCATCAATTCGGTTGAGACAGCTCCTGCTGTGTCCGTGGGACCAACTCTGGTGCTTTTCAAGGCACAGTGTTCTTCTGGGCCTTTTTCCAGCCAAGAAATGGGATCACTCAGAAATGTAGATGATGGAAAACAAAAAGAAGAGTCACATTGATATTGTACAGAAGAGATCTATATTTATTGATAAGGAGGCCTGGAAAAGTTGGGAACTCCCTGGGAATTAAGGCAAAGGGAATTTCTGTGCAGGAAGACAGTGGTGTAACACCAACTGATTATCCCATCAGCTGGGCTGGAATCGGGGGGAGCCTCAGGAAGGAGAACAGCAGCGGGGCTGAGTGTGAGCTGTGGGAGCTCATTCCCACTTCCCAAAGGCAGCTGTTGATGTCCGTTCGGCTGCGCTGTAAGCGGATGCCCCAGAAAACCAGGACAGCCCTGGAGTGCCTGTAACTCCACACCAGGCTGAACGTTAAGGAACTAATTTTAACTTCTAAGCATCCTCCTTTCTGCCAGCCACGGAGGGATTAGAGTAACAGTTTTTGAAATTATTTAAAAATAACATCAGACTTAATCATAGCTATTTATTAAATCCATTATCCTCTGTCACTTATGGGACACTGATTCAGCTGTGGAAACTATAATCACCTGTGGCCAAAAACCTCACTTTTTTTTTCTTTTTTTATTTTTTCCTAAAGGGCCCCAGTAATAATTATTCTTTTAGTCCTTGAATCTGTAACTCAAGGAACTAAAACAGAGAAACCTATGGTGAATTTGGGGATGAGGCGCAACAGTGATGGAGAAACCTTGGAATTACTCAAAAAACCCACATAACTTTGTACGAATCATGCATGCCCTTGCTCCACAGCACCTAGATAGAAAAAGGCTCTCTAAAGGAGTGGAATCCCTTGTAAACCATGCAGGGAGGAGAAACCCCATGAAAACACCAGAAAATCCATATAAATCATGGGGTCTTGAGCCTCTGGGTGCCTCTTTGCTGTCAGGGAGTCCATGTGCCGGTTAATTAGAGGAGGAGATGAGCTTTCCTGCTGCCAGACGGATGCTCACCTTGCTCCAGCGCCTCTGATTATCACAGCTGAGGACAGCATTTCAACAGAAATTAGTGTCTTTGTTTAAAATGTGTATTTAGGGGCCTTCCTTTGAAAGCCATGCTCAGGAAATGCTAAAAAGAGGATTCGACATGCATATTCCACCTGATCACAGGAGCTGAAGATAATTTTTGCCAAGCCTGGAGGTGATGTTCATCTCTGTTTGAGCTGCTTCACATCTCACACACACACACTGATTTGGTAATGAGCTTCCCACTGGCAGAGTGCAGGGTGAGATGGGATGTTGGGGAGAAGTCCTTCCCTCTGAGGGTGGGGAGGCCCTGGCACAGGTTGCCCAGAGAAGCTGTGGCTGCCCCATCCCTGGAAGTGTCCAAGGCCAGGTTGGATGGGGCTTGGAGCATCCTGGTCCAGTGGAAGGTGTCCCTGCCCATGGCAGGGGGTGGGACTGGGTGGTCTTTTTAGGTCCCTTCCAACCCAAACAATTCCAGGATTCTATGATTCTACAGCTCCTTGCATTGAGTGCTACAGCTGAAAATGTGAGCACTGAAAAGTTGGACACCAGGAAGACAGACTTGAACTCTGCTTTCCTGTGTGTGTGCCCTTCCCTGTAGAGTTTTTGATCACATAATTGCACAGACTGTCTCCTGCAGGATCTGTGACTCACTGAGCACCTGGTGGGATTTGAAATCCCTGGCATTGTCCCCACCAGACCCTCTGTGCCTCAGGAACAGAAATCTGCCCTTGTTTGGTTAGAGCCTGGTCCTGTCTCCATACAGACAACACCCCCTCCAGCCCTCACAGGAATACACTGATCCTCCCCAAGCAAGAACAGACAACAGCTGAGAATGAGGATGCAGCTTTCATTATTTTTTTAATGACTAATAAATGCAAAAACGTCTTGCTGTCTCCTGGGGCAGATCTTTATATAACCCTGTGATCCTTCAGCAGGGCTTTCCGATCCGGATTCTGTTCCTCCCCAAACCACCAGGGATCAGTTTGCTGCTTGATGCTGAAATGCAACCCTGAAATGCAGTATCCAAACTGAATTCCTTGTTATTCCAAGGCTTGCCACTTCAACACAATGGCTGAGGCTCTACGGCAAGCTGTCAAAAGTGGGTTTGTACCCCCTGTTCCTCTCCTTGTCCTCCTCCATTTACAACCTCCTTTTTTAATTGGGAATATCACTGTGGACACCTGGGCTGCTGTGTTTAGCCTGGTATCCCTGGCAGCACCGAGGGAGAGACCAGAGCCTTTCTTACATATGGGTCTGTATTATATGGGAGATATTTAGGTTGGATATATGGAGAAAATTCTTCCCTGTGAAGGTGGGGAGGCCCTGGCACAGGCTGCCCAGAGAAGCTGTGGCTGCCCCATCCCTCAGAGTGTTCAAGGCCAGGTTGGACAGGGCCTGGGGTGGAACGAGATGAGCTTTAAGGTCCCTTCCAACCCAAACCATTCCGTGATTCAATATGGGCTGCTCTGCCCCTTATCTGAAGACCATTTTCCAATCTGAATCATAGTTATGCTCCCCATCCCTTCAGGCAAGAGGGCTGGACTCTCAGTCTCACTTTAACATGATGAAGGAATCTGTGTCAGGGCAAGAAACTGAGCCCACACCAAAGGCAAACATCCTGCTCAGACAACTCCCTCCCGTGACCCGCTGTCCACAGAGCCTGCTGTGCTCTGCCATCGGGACACGTCATTCCACAGCCTCTCCTTCCTTCTCTGAGGGAACCTTCCAAAACCCCCTTCCCAGATAATATAATCTGTGTCTGGGTGAACCAGCTGCAGCCCAGCCCAGGCTGCTGCAGCAGGAGCTACAGTGTGGTGATGTGCTGGAGCAGAGCACGGCCAGGATGGGGCCTGGGCTCTACAGACTGCAGTGGCACACTATTAAACTCATCCTGAGGCATCCTAGGAGGCAGAAAGCAGTTTGGCTGAGTCCTGGCTGTTGCTGATCTGTCCACGGGCTCAGTAAGCCAACAGCTATTTCAGGTTTGCCACTTTGCCCTGTGTCCCTTCATGGGGAGATCTGATTGCTGCCTTCGCAGCCCACGTGGCCAAAACATCGATTTATTCACATTACACATGAGCAAACGGGTCAGAACCCATTACTTATTTGATGCATTTCATGTCCTTCTCTAAGATGTTTGGCTGAGAACTGTTTACAATCTTCATTCACAGATTTAAGGTTTGAAATAATTACCTATAAAAGCCTAGAAAATATGACTTGCTCCGGATAGATTCCTGAGGAGTTAATCACAGTTCCCAGCGTTCAGGATTCAGGCTGGCCATGGTTTCTGTGGTATTATTCTGCTCCTGACGGGACATGCTGAGTTCCTAGAATCAGATTTTCAGGGTGAATAGTCAGTTACAAATTCAAGAGGTGGGTGTAACATGAACTCTCTAATTTTCACCTCAAAGCAGTTGTTTATCTGAATCTTCCTGCTTGGAAACTCTATCCCAAGCGTAGTCACCCACAACACCCACAATGGCACTACTGGCAGGGTAACCACATCCCAAACGCTCCAGCTGAGGCAAATATAGCAGGGAAATACCTAGAGCAGATACAGGAGCTGTTGTCTTTTGTGTCTTTCAGGGCAGTTCATACACACCAAGTAACCAAAACACACCAGATGGTAACACAACAGCTTTATCCTCTCTGCTTGCAGCAAACACAGAGAATTTGTTAATCTTAAACATGAATTATTTTAAAATGAAACCTTAATTCCATCAGTAACGTGGCTGCTCCTGCTAAGGGTTCAGTCTGAGGTTTGCCTGCCAAAGATCAGCTCCGAAGAAATGTGTTGTCCCACCTTGGCAAGAAGGACATGGCCAAAGAGGTGATTTTGAATGGATGTTTCTTTAGATGGTCTTTCTACTTCAGCCTCTTGTCCCTACACTCCAGGAGCTGAGTTCATAGAACACCCTACAAGGCAAGACAAGAAGAAATCCTCACCAAACAAAGTATTATCTGACCTCTCTGGAGGGATCAAAGCTTCCCAATCAGGCTCCTGGCATCACTGGTCTCTTTTAAGATGTAATTGCTGGCTCAAGCTTGAGCCTGTCCAGCCCTTGCAAACACAATTCCAGGACCCTGGGCTTAACCTGGTAGGTACCTGCTGTGTGTGACAGCTGGGAAGAGGTGTGGGATGGAGGGCAGGAAGGTCCATGGGGCAGAAATGACAAGCAGAGGCAGAGAGAGAAAAAGAAAAGGGTGGTGCCTGCAGGTATATGTGGAACCCACCTGGACTTATATTCACTGTGTTTTATAACAGGTAGGCTTGAATTCACGGGTATTTTAACTGTAAGTTTATTGCATTCCACGTGATTTTGTGGAATTTCAGAGTGCTAACTCACCCCCAGCTGTCGGCACGGCCTTACTCCTTCCTTGACCTTTGGGAATACATTCACATGGAGCTTTTAAAAACATACATAGTCCCTGGGGACCTAAACAACACAACTGAAGGCTGCCTTCGGAGAAACTGAGCACCAGTCACTCCTTCTGCCTTCACACTGAAAGGCCACAGCAAAACAGGCTTTTTGTAGGTTCTTTGTGTGCCAAAAAACGGGCTGACACTGAGTGAACAACTCTGAAGCTGTAAGTTGTCGTCATGCTCTGCCTCAGTTTCCCCAGCTGTGAAAGGATGGTGAGGCAAAAAGAACTGAAAGTTCCATGAAAATCTGAGCCCTGCACCCAAGAAGCTGTTTGATGCCAGGATGAACTGTTTTGTCACCTGCAGTCATCTTTTGTAGCTGTTTGGTTTAACATTTCATTGATCTGTTTCGGAGACCACGTCAGTCCCTGTGTTTCAGCTTAATTACAGACCTGAGCCAAGCCTCAAATATACATTGCAAATCCAGGCATCTAAACCCAGCCTGTCTACAGATTCAGCTGTGTAGATTGAGAGGGGAAATGATTGCTGAGCTGTTACTTTCCTTATCTCTGCCTGATCAAAGAGGAAATGGACACAGGACATTTCTCCTTCCTGCTTTCCGGGTGAAATTCATCCCAGAGCAGCAGATTGCAGCTGGCAGTGTTACACCAGGATCTTTCTGAGCCGTGAAACCAGTTTCCAAAGGTGCAGCACTGCTGCCTTGGAGTCCTTGCACACATATATTTTTAGACCATCAAGGTTTTCAGGAGGACGTTGGAGAAATGAGATCACCAGAAGAACCAGTGCCATCGCTGCCTCCAACCAGCGCCAAGCTGACTTCAGCCCAAGCAGCCTCTAAAGCCAGATTCTGGTGGCCAGAACCCCCTTCCCAGCCCAGGGGCTTCTCCCCCTCTCCCCAGAGTGACTCCTGAGCAGGCTGTGAGTCACAGGCCTGGTGCTCAGCATCGCTTGGCGCTGCAGAGGTGGGACAGAGAGCAGCCCTCGCCTGGGCAGTGTGTCCAAAGGAAGCCACAGCACAGCCCCTGCTCCCTGTAATCGTGGGAGTGATGAAATCAGCCTCTCCCCTGCGGGGAGCAGCGAGCTGGGCAGGTAGGGCAGGTCCCCGGGAGGCGCATCTCTGGCTGCTGGACACACTGCTCACCAGCCGCAGCTTGGCTGTCGCCTTGACAACATTGAAGCTGGTTCAGATGTGTGGGTGGGGGAAGGAAAACTGCCTGGAGTGTGGGACGCAGTCTGCTCCCAGCACGGAACAGGTCCCAAAAAATGCAAAGCCCTGGGACATGAGTCACGCCCTTGAACTGCCCTGCTCCCTCCCGTGGAAAGGCTTTGCCACAGGTGTGCGCTCAGGTTGTGACAGGGGAGAAAACCACCACGGGCCACGGGAAGTGCATGTGCCATGGGCTCTCCTGGGGGTTTTTGATGGCTGAGGACAGGAGCTGATGAACCAGGTCCTCCCTTTCATTCCTCCAGTGTCAGCTCCTATCCCAGCCCCTTTTCCCTGCCTGTCTGTCGGTTGTTGAAGCAAATGGCAAAGCACCAGAATGTTTGGGTTTTCTGCTTTTTTCTGCCCTCTCTTCAAATAAATTCCCTGCATTTCTTTTTGCCCGTTCATAAAACAGAGGGGGGTCTTGATTTGTGGCTGCAGTGAACCCACGCTCACACAGAGCTCTGGGGGCTCGCAGGTGGTCTGGAAATGGGAATAAATAGCAGTGGGAGGAATAATCACAGTGTTTGCAGAGAACATGGAGATTCCTGAGAGAACAGTGCTTTAAGAGCAGCCTCGGGGATCCTCAGCCAGGTGGGATTTCCCAGCACTTTATTTCCTGCAACCTGCAAAACCAAAACATAGTAAAAAAGTGTTTTATCTGGGTAAGATATTGTGAAGAGCAAGTTCTCCAAATAATAGAGAAATAAGCATCACTAATCAGGGATGGTGTCCAGGGTTTTTTTCTCATGATAGGAATGAGGCCTCTTGTTTGGTATCAAAGAAAGAATCCCTCCATGCTGATGGCAGCTTCTAAGACTGAGAGCAGCCTCCTCTCCTTTCTTTTTCTTTTTTCTTTTTCTTTTTTTCTTTTTCTTCTTTTCCTTTTCCTTTCTCTTTCTCTTTTTCACCCCCACCCCCCCAACTCCACCATGGGGGTCAGTAAAACAATTCTGAATTTAAAGACATAAATAGCAGCTACATTTGGCCTCGCAGCAAAAATCCTGTTATTCAAGCCTTGTGGGATTCCTTCGGTGGCTTCCTATTCCTCCTTTCAGCTTCCTCACCGCCAGACCTCTGGATTGTCAAGCCCCAGCTTGTCCCTCTGCACCCGTTTCCTCCTCCTCAACTTCTCCCCCCCCAGTCTGTCCCTATCCCACACACATTCCTAGCCTGTCTTATGCTGCCCTCTATCCTTGGAATAACCTTCCTTGTCCTCCAAGCAATAAACCTCACTCCTCTTTCCCAGCTTTCCGCCTGCAGACCTCATCGTTGCCCAGCCATTCCCCCCTGCAGGTCTCTCAGTCCTGGAATATCCCAAAATCCCTTTTCTAGGAGGCTGAAGTACTGAGCACAGCAATACAGTTTGCATTTTGCTGTTCCTTCTTGGAACCGGGATTAGCCAGACTCCCGCCTGCCCCAAATCCACGAGGCTGGACCCCTGTGGAGAGCCTTTGGCAGGGCTAAACCTGAATGGAATTGCTGCTCACAGCGGTAATTCAGCTTTTTGTGGGAGCTGACTGACAGAAAATGTATTTACTGGGTTGGTTTGGATGGTGAGGAGTCGCTGTGCTCAAAGCCCAAGGATTCAGCGTTGAGCATCCTGCTGGTGCTGACTTGTACCTGATTTTTGTAGGAACCCCTGGAAGATCAAGCCATCCAGGTGAATCCTCTTCTGGAGACCCTTAATTATGTTAAAATTAGAAGGAAGAACAATACTTCCCGTTTTGTAAGTACCAGCCCTTCACTGGTAGGCCACTGTAGATCATACAAAGATCTTCCCTCGGGGAAAAAATACACCCAAAAAATATCTTCACATGCTTCCTCTCAAGCAGCAAAGTTAATTTCTGTTTACTTCACATTTCCCATGGAGCATTATTGGTTCCCCTTTTCTTGAACTGAGTTTGTCAGTCAGTTTTGTTTTGCCTTCCTATTTTTAGATGTCAAGTATTTATATGTCAAATAAAAAAATTAGTTTTTGATCAACCCAAAATCAATGCCCTTTCGACTGATCGCTGCTGCAGTGATACAAAATGCAGGTTATTTTTAATTTTGCAGATTCTTTTGCAGATTAATTTTGAAATTGTCAGTTAAAATGTAAAACATTGGGGTTTTCAACTGCAGTCTCATCCCTGTTTCTGTGTGCTACATACTTCTGCCATATGCTGCAGAGAAAGGAGGATTTCTTTAAGCTCTAATACAGAATCCAAGAAGAAAGAGGGTTTTTTATAGATCTGATCTTTGAAAAGATTAAATTTCCTCTCACTGACTTGCAAATTTGCCCCTACAGGCAACGCTGTCTGTCCCTGATGAACGCACAGAACCTCTCAGCTACTTTCTGTTTTCCTACAGATATTGCAATCTTGATTAACAGACTCATCTTTTATTTTCTCATCTAGGGCAAATTTATCTGAATTCACTGTGGTGGCACAGCCAAGCTGGCTGGGACTAACACTGGGAGTTGTAAGTAAACAGATAATTCTCTATATTAACTTTGCTTTGGGTTTTCTCTTGTGTTGAATGGACCCTTTTCTGATTAAATCAGACACGTGCAAATCTGAAATGAATTCTTTGAACTGGAGGGATCTGCACTGCTGTAAATGAAACCAAACTCTGTCCCTCCTTCCACAGTGAAGTTACAGAGTGTATTAGATGATGACAAATTTATTTCCTCTCTCTTTAGCTGCCCATGAGACTCTGAGAACACACAAAGGGCACGGTGCTTCCCCCAAAAGCTGCACACTTTTCATTCTACAATTATATTGCAACCATTACTAACACTCATCAGCACAAATCCATGATTGTCTTGCAACCAAGACCCCAAAAATAGCTCTCCAGGGAAGGTTCATTGTTCTGTGCTTGCACACGTGCATCCAAGACTAAATGGAGAGCCACAAATCCCGGCTCTCAAGGTAAAAGACCCCACCACATTTCCTGACTTAAGTCCTTCACGACACAGAAAAAGGAGAGAGGAAACATATGGACCAGTTATTCTTTAATGTGGGATTGTCTGCATCCCTCCTACTTTCAACTCAGCCCAGATTTGCATCACACTCAGGGACCATATGTTGGATTTGCCTCTCTGGACAGTTCAAGGCCAAGGCAAGTTCACTTTGTTTCCTGGAAGGTTTCAGCCCCTTCCAGCCTGGCCTGGAGAGCCAGGGCATGGCCAGACCTTCCCTGGGTGGGCAGCAGCACTGGCCAAGGTCCTCCTGCACCTGGATGGAGCTCTGAGGGCAGAGGGGACTGTGAGTCCTCCCCGAGGTCACTTGGACTAACTAAGATTGACAGTAAAGGTGATTTGAGTCAACGTAAACTTGTCTGCAGAACTCACACGATGCCACTCCCAGCAGAGCCATGAGGAGAGGGGACCTCATCTGAGAGGAAATGCTGAAAATGCCCAGGCAGGACTGCCAGCAAGTTCTGGCGATTTGGTATCCCTTCGGTGATTTTGGAATGAAGGGGTGTGGTCATGTCTAGAGGATGATGGTTTTTATGGAGACCAGAAGGCAAACTAAACGTTAGAGCAGGACAGAAGACATGGACAGGGTGATTACAGGGTACCAGCCACTTCTCCAAAAGGGTAGTGTAAGGACACATTTCACCTTACAAACCATGCACTGGTAATTGAGAGGATGCTCAGAAGCAGGATGAGTTATTCTGGAGAGCTGCTCCTGAACCCAGCAATGACAGAATTGAACAAGCAACGGCACCTCCTGCCTCCACTTCACAAATTGCCAAAATATCCCTACTAAAACTTGTGCCAGTGGGAACGTTCTGAGGGTTAGAGGCATGTTCTGAGTGCAGCACTGAAGGATGCTGTGGTTCTTGCTGCAGTCACTGGACTTCCAAACACATTGGTGAATGATAGCAAAACCAAAACTCTCACTGACATCGACAGGGCTGTGATTTTTCAATCTCTGCCTGCTGCCAACACACCTGGATGTGTTTCCCTCTGTGCTCCAGGTCTTGAGGAGTCATGTGCCATTTCCCAGGAAGCACCTAAAAGATATTATATCTTCCTTAGACTTACTCATATGGCACTTTGTGCATGTTATTCACTCCCTTTGGTGCACAAATCTCTGCTCGATCCTCTGTTTCTAGGATAAGAAACCTACACACCAGAGCTGTGCTTGGCCAGGGATTGAAATAGGTTCTCTGCAGTGGGGGGTTGTTACTAATTATCCAGGAAGAAGAGGATTGCAAGTGACTTTTCCTTAGGCAGGTCAGAGTGAGAAAGGAAAGCTGTCTTCCCTGATCTTCATCAATGCATGGTGAGATCCCCCTTGATGTGGCAGGGCTGCCACTAAGGTAAAAATGATCATTTTTAAACTGAAGTGTTGAGCTGCTTCATGCCAATTGCTTACGTCTCCTCAGGACAGGGAAGACAGCCTGGACAAGCTTTTCAATACTGTTGAAAAGGTTTGGGTGTTCAATCCCACTGACTTTGACGTGGCTGCTATGGCAAAATCTCCTGGGTAGCCTAAGCAACTCATCCCACAAAAGGTTTTTTTTCTTAAGTGATGCACTCAAGACGTGCTCAGGAATGGAAATCTAGAAGAACACTCAGTCTCCAACCCAAAAGCTTGTGTTGTGCCTTGATTGGACTGATGGTAATTGGTGCAATCACCTCTTGGTCCTTCTCTTGCTGCAGAAAGTGCTGCTTGTGCCCAGTCCTAATTGTTACCTCTGGGTGCATCAAAGTGTGATCACAGCAAACAACATGGATGATGGAAGAGCCACTTCTCACTAACGGAAGTGTGGAGGAACATCAGTGAGAGTGGAAATACGGCAAACAGGATGCTGCTCCCCTGGCCTAAGCTTCCCCTAGGAATAAAATTCAGCTTCTTCAACCTGAGGATAAATAAGCTACTGAGGAGCAGCTGGGATAGCCTAAAGATTTGTTCAAATGTCTGTGAGCTGAAGCATGAATGTAAAATGTCTGCTCCAAAGCAAACGAGCTTGACGTAGCAGTTTCTGGTTAACATTCAATGGCCTGGGGTTTGCAGGACTTCAAACGAGCTGTTGCAGGGTTTGTTTGAAGCCTCAAAACTGGCAGATCTGAAGGCTGTGGCACAGACCATGGGTTAAAACCTGCTCATCTCGCATACATATGTAATCTCAAGAAGCAGCTTTTGTGAGAGGAAGACTTGACCCTTTGTCTGGTTTTGACACACATTTTCCTTTTTAATATCATTTTGAAGAGTATCTGTTACTGAGAAGAGCTTATTGGGAATATCTGCTGGCTCCTGAGACTATTACTATAAGCAGGACTTGAGCTACAGAGAGATCAAACAGTCTCCAGCTGCTGAACTTCCCGTGCCCTTTCCAGCAGCTGTTGGTATTTTACAGCTTCCAGGATTTGTACATTGCAAACAAGCCTTTTGTACAGAGCAGATATGATTTTCATAGCCACGAAGATAGGCAGTCCCAAGTCATGGCTCACAAGTAACACACTGCAAGGTACTCTGGAATCCTGCTCCGGGCAGGATGGGACGGCAAAGCCCAGTGCTGGTCTGATGGGACCTGGCTGGGCAAATCTCGGAGGGCTGGAAAATTATTTTAGATGTTTGGCACTATGGGCTGGCTTCCATCTTATGGTGCAGATTAAGAATTGCCTTGGGTGGGCCTGCGTCCCTTCTGTCCTGTCCCCTTTGATGTCCTGGGCTCTGGTCCAGAAGGGATCTGTGGCTACAACTGACTTGGATGCACCTGGGCATGAAGAAGTTCAAGCAGAAGCCAAGGAGGAGCAGGCAGAGATGGACAAAACGGAGGTAGGTTGAGATCTCACGCTTGGTAACAGCAAACCAGGACAAAGCCTCTGTGCCATAAGCTCAGCCCGTTCACTGAGATTGAAAAAGCTGCTAAAACCAGGCTCTTGTTTCCAGGGAATATAGAATGACCTTAAACAACACACTGATTCTTTTTTTAAACAAACAGATGTGCTATTGAGAGGTGGAGCTGGCGTCCACAGCTGCCACAGGGCAGCGGGCCTGGCAGATGGCTGAGCTGTCAGCTGAGGACTTGATCCTGCTTTGTCCAACAGCCCTGCCTTGCCTGTGATCCTGGATCCATGGTGGAGCACAGGCACAGACCTCCCAGAGCTTCTGGGAGCTCAGGCACAGCAGCTGCTGCAGCACCTTGTTTGAGGTGTTTATTGTTGCTCTGCTCCATCCAGCAAGCTCTGCTGAATGGGGGGTGTGTGAAGGGATGGAGCTGAGAGCTGCTTCCCTTCTGTCCTTCCCAGTTTGTTCCCAGCAGGCCTGGACAGCTTGTCTGCACCCATTTTCCTGAGTATGCAGCAAGGGAACGGGGACGAGGAGGGAATTTCTTTCAGTTGCCCAGATTAACATGTTCATCTTCCCTCCAAGAGTGGCTGACGAAGTTACTCAGCTCACGGGTCTGCAGCCTGGAGAGCTCCAGAGGAGTCATCAAGAGGCCCAGGGGAAAAGCAGTGAACAAGCTGGAGCAGAAAGGGATCCTCTTAGCACTGCAGTGCTAGAATGGAGGAGTTGGCCAGCAGGTCACTGATAACCCTTTCCAGTAACAATTAATTGAAAACACTGATTATGCAAATGTCTGACCAGTGACACCACAGTCGACCGTTTTAACGCAGAGAGAACAGCAAGGCTCTTCCACGACTCCCCAACATGTTGCCACTGGCCTTCATTAAAAATATAATCCTCACAGACATTCTGAAAAGCAACAAAACGCCAAAACCTCAAGCCAAGGCTTGTTTCTAGTAACATAAAGCTGTAGGAAAGCTACCTAAAAGGTACACCAGCCAAAGATTAAATTAATTTTTGCTGCCCTTGCTTACGTGTTGCTGGAAGAGCCAGAGCCCTGCAGCTCCTGCAGCTTGTCTCGCCTTTCCTGGTGGATGTGACTCGCCTCTCTGCTGTGCTGTCACGCAGCCATGCTAATGCTTAGCAGCAGGAGCAGTGTTTAAGCATATTATCAAACTCCACCAGTTATTCATATACTTCACTGCATAGACACACTGACAGAACACGATCAGAGCATGAATCACAGGCCCTTTGGTCTATCTTTTTTACACTCAGCAACTATTTCCTTTCTTTGCTACCAAGCAGGTTTTTGAAAGTGGTGTTTGACTGTGGCAAAACATGTTCTGATTGTGCCTGGTCCCAGCACTCTATAAGCCACATTGTCCTCTCTGCCAGCATATCAAAGTGTGAGCCCAAAAGGTAAAAATATAATCTTTCCACAACGTGTTTTCCTTTGGCACTGCTGCAGAATCATTTATTCAGGGCAAATGGGTTTTCCATAGTAAGGGCCCCCTGTGAGGACTGAGACTCCAGGGAATGCTTTAATGCTATTCCCATGCTAGCATTAACTTGTTTCCTTTCTCTGTACCCACAGAGAGGACTTCTCCCTCTCTCTACACAGGTTAACAATCAGAAATCTGCTTTCTCATGCACTGCCAGGCTGTTCTCTGGCTGTATCCGAATGGGTCGTGCCTTTAGTCCCTTGCTCCTTTCCAGGTGTGACACAGCACCACAGGGCAGCTACAAAAGAGCAAGGATCCCACAAAGCAGTGGTGGGCTTGCTCCGGAAATCCAGCGTGGCCCTGCTCTGGGTCCTCCTTGAAGCAGAGGAGGCTGCAGGTGAGTGAACATCACAGGTACAATCAATACTGTCAGCTCGATGTGTCGGCACGCAAATGTCATCAGTCCTGGTGCCCAGTGCTTCCCCATCATTCCTTTGTGGAAAGGATTAAACCCGTCAGGTAACAGCCTGTGTCTGCCCCTGCCTCCTTCTCTTCCGTGCTGAGAGACAATCTTGCTCCGACCTTGAGGTTTCTGCCCCTCCAGCACCGAGAGGCAGACGGAGCGCGCTGTGTTTGTGCGCTCGGGGAAGGCACCAGAAGCCCTGCTGCGGAAACATTCCTGCACAGATGGAAGCGTGAGTGCAGTCCTGGATTAATGACAGGCTACATAATCCCCCCTCTGGCAGTCAGTGGCCTTCTGCTGCCCAGACAAATGTCAGGTTTCGATCAACCAGAAAAACTCGCTGCCTACGAGGATTGTCATCAGCTCGGCCCAGGACTTCGCTGCTCAGAGGTGAACGGGAAAGTTTGGGAAAGTGCTTGTCAGATTTTGGGCCATCAAATGGACAAGGGTGGATCTTATATCTAGTTCCTTCATGTGGATATGGTTATGTTTCCAGCTGTGAAATGCAAATGACTTTACAAAACAGAAGGTTTTCTCTCTCCAGCCTTGGTATCTCCTGTTAGTTTATTCACCCCATCCCTCTTTGTCTCATTCCAGGACCAGCTGGGCTAGCTGATGGCTTCTTTGTACAGCATATCCATGCATTTCATCCACTGCATTGTTCCAAATGGATTCAAACACTGTGGTACAGCAATCCTCAGGCAAAGCCACACAGTGCCTTCTGCACAAGCTGGGGCTGGCTGAACAGCAGATCTTCCTTCAGGAACGAAAGACGCTGGGTCATCACTTCACCTTACACTCCTTCAAGGGAATGTTAGTCTGAGGGACACTTCCAAGAGCCAGAGCCAGAGCCAGGATGTCTAATAAACCTCTCACTGCATGAGAAGCACAAAGAATTAGGAAATACACGACCTGGAACTAGACAAATTGGCACTGTTACTTATTAGGCTGCATTGCCTCCTGCAACCCTGTTTTCGCAGGATCAACCACGGAAACAGCGAGTTGCAGAGAGGAAAAGCAACCTCAGTTTTCACCTATGACATATAATAAAGTGGAAGGGCAAGTGATGGAAAGCAGGGAACAGCAAACAAATGTGCTATGAATAGGCAGTTACTCATGTTGTTTGAATTCCAACACCATTACTGAAGGCACGTCTTCCACTTGCAGAGGACAAAGCTCTGCATCCTGTGCAGGGATCACATCCATGGGAAATCAGAGAGGAAGGGAGCAGGTAGAAGTGCCTGGTTCCACTGCTTCTGCTTCCCCCACAAGAACTGCCACAAGTAGGAACATCCACAGGCTTCCTCACACCAGTATTTCAGTGCCCGTGGGGCTGGGAAGCGACACTGGAGATTTCCAGTGGTGATGACATTCTCTGCACTGTCTCTGCCTGTAGCTCTTACATCATTACACCTATCTTTCCCTTTTACATACCAAAACCTGAATCCCAGCTTAATCTCTACAGGGTTTGTGGACAAGAAGGCAGCATCAAAGTTCCTGCTTGGCTCTCCTGAGCTGGGGAAAAAGCGGGGCAGAACTGGATCCAAGAAGGGACCGTTTACTCCCACCCCAACCGGGCTGACTAAACTGGTGGCAGTTGTGACTCAGCAGGTCCTTGGTGAAGACAGAGCTGCAGAATTCGAGTTTCTACAGCAACCCACTTCCTCATGCATATAATGTTCTCTCTTACACACGCTCCCGAAACTGACTTTTAATCAGACAGTTCAGTTAATAAAATGCAAATGAAGTGCACCTTCAGCTATGCGATAAATCTCACTTGCTCTTTACTATTCCTTAGTCAGGCAAGAATCCCACTAACTGATCATTTATCCAATTTGAGCCTGGAAAGTGAAACGGAGAGAGATTGTTGTAGTCATCTAATATTAGCAGCATACATCATTAATTTTGCACATATGTTTTTATCATAACATAATGAAAGCAGCTATTGTACCGACCACGCAAAAGGGAACATTCTGTTCTTCACAGGAACCTAAAAATCTGCAACTTTTACAATAATTACACAATATTCATCACTCCTCCAGCCCATTCTATCCTTAGATTTCAACTTATGGATGCCTCAGTCTCACTTTTAAAGCCAACAGCCACAAGATTACTACTATTATTTTTTGTTAACTGAAACTACTGCGTTTCCTATCACAGGACAGCACAAGGTATATTTGGGTTTTATCAAGGACAAAACCTCCACCCATGCTGTTGTTTCTAAGCCCCACACATTCTGTTCGCCACAGGCTAGGCCTGATGGCAATTCAGAGGGACGTCAGAAGTTTCTGCAGCTGCTTTTCTGGGGAAAATTATACATTAGGGTGAGGAAAATAATCTGAGGTTGTCCTGTTCTGCAGAATTAAACAGTGGCAATTACAGGCACTGAGAACCTTGGGATGTCTGGGCAGGGAAGATAAGGGCTGGGAGAGAAAATAACAGCCATGTTCACTTAAAGACACTGAGAGAGCTGGTGACTTCCTTGTTAATTATTGATAGGGCAAGGGGCCTGAATGATTTCTTTCCAAAGCAATGCCAGAAAAGTTAGTAAACCGAGAAAATCCTGAAATCTGAGTCTAAGCCTGCTGCCTCTAGGGAGAGGAAAGAGAGTGTCTTAGAAATTCAAGGCCTGGACTTCCTACTTCTCGAAGCAGCACAGAGAGAAGGGGTGAGGATATGAGCATGGGAATACAAGATTTCACTATTCATTAACACTTAAAAGCTGAAATAAAGCTGCTTGGCTCACTTATCTCAAGCAGGACCACACTGTCATCACAAAGGGGCAGGTCCAGCTCAGACTCTCTTCACTTGCTCCCAGGATGGATAAATCAGTTGGTTTCCTGGTAAGAGAGGGAAGAAAGTGCTGACCAAGATACACAATTTTAAGTGAAACAAAAATGTTAAAGCTGATTTTCCACATGGTGGGTGAAATAAAATCTGCCTTGTAGCTGGGGGCACACCCTCCCAACTCCAGTGTGAGCCAAACGAACCTTCACAGCCTTAGATAAGAGAAAGCTCTCCAAGGGTTCTGGTCCCACTTGGAGTGGTAGGAATGTAGACTATAGTAAGAATCATTCTGCATTTATCAGTTCAGAACCTGGCATACAGTCCTGATTTCTGTGCTGGCACACAGATCTGCCCCACAACCACCTTTCCTAGGAGCTGCATTACTCACACCGGAGATATGAAACTCTGCTCTGAACAGGCATTTCAGGAAACACCAGGCCTCCCACTGGTATGCAAAACCCACTATGATCTGATAATAAAATAACCACCTCAGGCCTTTCAGGGACCATTATAATAGAAAAGGCTTGTTTTGGGAACCTCACTGCTTGAAGTCCTTACATCCAGGTGAAACTTTGCTCAACAGGAGGAGGAAACGGAACTGAAGGGATTGGACATGAAAAGCAACATGTCAAAGGCTTGGGAGCTCAGAGAAAAAGCAGAAGAGCAGAGGAGCTGACAAAACACCCTCAGCCAGGAGAAGGGTGACCTCCTCATCCCACTGCAGGCTGAGTGTTATCCATAGGGGATGGTTAGAGGTTTGGGATTCGCCGAGGCAGGGCATCAGCTTCCTCAAATGACTCATAAAAGGCTCCTTTTCAGAATATGGAATAAAGAGCATATGGGGATGATGCACAAGATTTACAGACAGCCTGTAAATCTCATGTATCTTAAACAAAGATAAGTTCTTAGATAACAAAGGAGACTAAAAGCAAAGGAGTTGTCACAAGTCCCAGGTTCTGTTGCTGGCCCACCACTGATGCTCAGCACGAGCTACAGCAAGTCAGAGCGGCATCTTTTTAAAATGCAAACTCTTCTTTAGGGATCTGTGTGTGTACAAACAGATTTTTTTTGATGATTAAGAAGATATGGTCTGAGTCACGGAGAGCAACTCCAACACAGGTATTTTAAAGGAATCCTAGGAAACTCTGCAAAAGAGGCAAAGTCTTGCATTCTTGCAAATATGGAAGTTTGCTGCCTTGAGAGGCAGGAGTTTTAGCAGTCTTTCATAGGATGAACACAATATTCTTAAATGCTTTTTATATATATATGTATATATATTCTTATATATTCTTATTCCAGCATCTCATATAACCTGGGATGGATTTAATCCTTCACTTCACCCTCCTACTCCATGGTAATTGGATCATTTCACAGCAATTTTTAGGGATCCCTCTACATAAAGAAATTGCATCTCCTTGACATCCTTTATTAATTAGACCCACTTTTACATGGCAATATTGGCAGGCCTCTACTTATAAAATGCTCCCCTCCATGTAACTCCTTTCCAGCCTTGGGGAATGCTTCTCCCTCTCCTGCACCTGAACTGGTTTTTATTTAATGTAATCTGAGAAGTTTTAAATCTACACTGGAGCAGCCATGTGGTTGTCTGCTGCTCCTTCTGAAGTCAGTGTTAACTTCCACAGGATGTTAAACTCACAGATGCCTCATATGCCTCAGAATTTATTAACTGAATCTCAGATTCCTTCTAAAGAAACACAAGTTTCCCGTGACATTTTGTCCTGCTGCCGCTAACGGCTCGTGTGATCCACACAAACCTTTTCCTGTCTGCAGGCATTAGACCACAGAGTTCAAACTCACATCTCTCTGCTCAGAATGACTCAGTCACTAAATGCCAAAAGGAGAAGAGGGCTTTCGAGGGAGCTCATCAGGCAGAAATTCGTTTTTCTTTATTTTCTCCCATTCTCATTCTCCCAGTCTGGGAGAAGGAAAAAAACCCCAACCCATTGTCTACTTGCTTAAATGCTGTGAGACTACAGCGTGCTGCACAAGCAGGAAGAGGCTGTGTTTTTCCAGGTATTAACTCCTGGCGGCACAGTGAAGTGTTGCCAACTGGTGCCACTGCCCAAAAGAGCTGTGTGAACCCTGAGGAAGAGCAGGATGCTCCGGGAAGAGTCGCTGCGGGACCGAGTTCCTGTGGGCCTGTTGGAAACCCACACGATGCCTGTGCTGCTCTCCAGATGCATCTTGGATGGATTCATTCTTGGGGTCTTCACTCTGCTGCCCGGGCAGGGTTTAGCTTCTCACACTCTCGGAAAACCACAAGGTGAGGAGAACCAGGTGAGGAGAACAAAGCGAACCACCTGACGAAGAACATCAAACCTGCCGCGAGGTGAGGTGCAGTTGCCACAATCTCTATTTTAGGTGGCCCTCTTAGGTCTGGCTGTGACATCTTGGGCCCTTCTGATAAACACCCTCTATATGTTTGTTGTGGCTGCCCCACCCCTGGAAATGTCCAAGGCCAGGTTAGATGAGGCTTGGAGCAACCTGGGATAGTGGAAGGTGTCTCTGGCAGGGAGCTGGAAAAAAAATGAGCTTTAAGGTCCCTTCCAACCCAAACCATTCTGGGATTCTATCATTCTATGCTTGTTACAAAGTTCTTTTTTACACTTACTCCCCCTTTTTCAACTTGCTGGAGGACAACTGGGAATGAGAAGAGAAGATCCATGGCAAAATGAAAAGGACTCATCGTTGCCAACCTCAATGAGATGAAATGAGCCAAACTTGGAAGATGTTCCAAGGAATTTTCATGGTTTAATGTGTCAGTTGGAATGGAATTTCCCAGGACAGACTGTACTGGGTGCAGTTGTGCTACGTCACAGCTCTGACACCATCAGCTAGACCTGAAAAGTCCCTTGACAATAAATTCACTGGGAAAATTCACAGTCATACTCTGATCTTTTCAGTATTAACCAAATGACAAGCAGAAGTATAGTTCTGTAATTCAGGCAAGCAGAATCAGAAATACAAGATTTTGTTTCCTAAGTCTTTCTCTGAGTCATTGTCTGATATTTGTAATTCATCTTCCACATTCACCCACATATAAAATGTGTACAATCACCAGGAAGTTACGAGGCTTAAATGATTCATGTTTATGTAAAGCCTTCTGATCCTCAGATAAAAACTGGTTTAGAATTGCAAAATATTATCACAAATTAGATCTTTATTTTAGTGTCACTATTGACTACTTTAGTGATGGGTCTGCCAGCACTGCTCTGATAAACCTCCCCTTAGAAATTAACTTCCCAGAATACAAATATCCAACCCTATATCATCCAAACCGCTAATTTACCTAGTTAACGAGCTAAGTAGCTAAGGCAATGTGCACAATCATTAATAAATACTGGCAAGCTCTGCTAAATCAAATTCTCCATAGGGAGTACAAGCTCCTTGTGCTTCAGAGCAAGGCCACGGGGACACTTAAGTGACAGAAGAAAAGTTAAGTGCTGGTTTTGGTCGTTTTAAGAGCTGCAAACAGGTTCAGTTTTCCTTTGTGCTGTGCCTTCATGTGCAGATGAATTAATGATGGGGTGAGGAGGAGCTTCCACAAAGGGAAGAGGGACTTAAGCACCCTGCCAGTCCCACTGAAGAGACAGGACATCAAATCTCAGCCCAGACTAACCTGTTCACTACAGAGCAAAAATGCTAATTTGTCCCCATCAATTTGCTGTAACATCCCGCCTTCTCCACCACACAGTAGCCAGCTCAGGCAGCTTTTGGCTAGGACTGAGTTGGCATAAAGGATTAATACAGCCCTTTTAAACCTACCCTCTTAAAACTGAGTCTGGAGCCTATCACTCTTTAAAACCCTCAAAAAACAGAACCAGCTGAGACCTAGTATTTATTTTTCCCCAGGTAGAGGATGGTGTTTTTTTCTACAGCAGATTCTGACTTCTCTATGAGCTTGTGAAACCCCTGGGCTTGGAAACATTTGCCTTTTAGCTTCCAGTGAATGAACAGTTCAGCCAGCTCTGAGATCCAGCTTGTTTTGTGTATTATCCACTCACTGCAAACTCCACTTCCTTTGAAGTCTGTGGAACCTTGTGCTCACTGCAGAACTC
Source organism: Cephalopterus ornatus (assembly GCA_013396775.1). Taxonomy (NCBI): domain Eukaryota; kingdom Metazoa; phylum Chordata; class Aves; order Passeriformes; family Cotingidae; genus Cephalopterus; species Cephalopterus ornatus. The sequence goes on along the minus strand of VZRE01001119.1, from coordinate 389,344 downwards.
CTGCCCTGCTGCCATGGCCAGGGGAAGGGGGATCTTCTGCAGGAACCTGCTCTTCTGCTTGCAGGCAGTCAGCAAAATGTCTGATAAACCTTTCCATGGACATTTCTGTCCTGCAAGGCACTATCCCTCTCACTCTGGAAGGAAAGGTGGTAAATCAAACCAGAAATAAGGCCACAGTTCACAGCATGGGCAGTGTTACCATCAGGAATTCAAATATTTATTTCATCCAACATATTTCAGTATTTAAATATTTAACCAAACACTCAGCATTTCTACAAAAACATGACCCACAGACCTAGATTGCAGCTACTTCTATGAACAAGCCTCTATTTCACTCAAGTAGCCAAATCAGCTTGATTATATTCCTGAAGGCCAAATTCCAACACAACACAGGAAGCCAACCATGCTGCAGATAACATCAGTGTCTGCTGAGACACCTGGCCAGGTCTTTCCTGCCTTGTTGGCTCAGTATTCCCAGCTGTAGATCTCTTCCAGGAAAGAAAATCCAGTAGAGCTGATAGACATATAGAAAAGGGAGTGGAGAAATGAAGATTCTTGTTCATATTTCCACAGATTTCTCTCACATCTCTTGCTCACACACTCTGCTGTGCTCGTGTGTGTACTCCAGGCCTTGCACACTGAAGAGCCAGAAGAAGACCTGGAAGCTGAGGTTATATTTTGATAGAATGCTCTGAACACATTCTGATGACTAATACAGATTGATGGCATCAGTAACAAGGAATATTCCCATTTCCGTTCACTTTAGAAATGTGAGCTAATTAATCCTCAAGCATATCAGGAGGTAGGTCCGTGTTGTGAAGACACCTTGCAGAGGTGGGAAGACAGAGGTAAAGGCACAGAAAGCAGCAATGTCAGTTAAAGCACAGCAGGGCCATGGGAAGCACGTGGCTGCCGTGGCTGAGATGGCAGAGCTCATGGAGAAGCCCCAGAGTGAAAGCAAAGCTGGACAAACAGGTCATGAAAGCAGAGATGGATGAGCTCAGTGCAAGAACGGAGTCTGTGTAGAAATCCAGGGGGAGAGGCCAGCAGGGAATTCTGGCAGTCACCGGGGGAAGCCATGAGCACAAGGCAGGATCCAGCTCTCTGCAGAGGGAGCTGATGGTGCCAGATAGCAGCTGTTGGCAGCTGGTGCTGATGTCTGCCCGCCCCAGCTGACGGAACAGGCCTCCCCCCTGCAAAGGTCAGGACACTCTGCTCTCCCCTGGGCTTTACAGTCACCCCAGTGCAATCACCAACTGCAACAAACTCAATTTGCAAGAGAGGCAGGATATTTTGGCCCTTGATGCCTTACTCAGCATCATATGACTGACCTCCCTCTTCCAGCTGAAATCCAATGCTCATGTTCACAAGCTGGAAGATAACCTGGCTGAGCCAAAGCCCAGCCGGCTGCAGGGGAGAAGAGCCAAGCTGAAAATAAAGCCATCAGGCTCCGAGGTAAATTCCTTGACAGCTTTGTGCAATGTTACCTCCCTTGCATCCTCATCTTCCCCTACATTTCTTCCAGCTCTGGCAGCCCTGCCCTTGTCTCCTCTCTGCCCAGTCCTTCTCTGCTTTTTCTCTCCAGTCAGATTGAATTAGTTCCTCTCCTGATTCTTTATGCGGTTTTCCCACAGCTCTCCCAGCTGAGCTGGGAGCACATTGGAAGCTCAGAGCAGGCTTAACCAGACTGGCCACATACGGATTTCTCTCTCCTTGCAAGCAGGAGGCAGCTGGATGAGGAGCCCAAGGTGCTGGGGAGCACCAACTGCCTGCGGAGGCTGCTGCTGTCATGGGATGTTCACAGCCTGCTCTTTTGCTTATTGTCCACTTCAGAGTAACAAATCGGCTGTGCTACCTCTCACAAAGGGAAACTTCCTCATCCAAATTACTCTCTGGGATTGTCACCAGCTATCTTGGAGGGACATGAGCCCTGTGTGGATATGAAAACAAGACAGAGTCTCCCATGATTCAGCAAAGAGCGGAACACACACACCTCCTGATGTTCAGCCCAGTGTCCATTCAGTGGATCTTGCAGCAGTTTATTTGTACAAATTACATAAGTTTGGCTCAAAAATATACCAATATTTCATCTCTCTGTCTGACACCTGTGCCTTGGAAATTTCTGCTTATCTCCAAAGAGTAATTCTAGTGCTGCACCTGTATATCACCAGTCTGGCAAGGATTCTGTGTTTAGAACAATCACCAAATGGGTTTACTGTCATAATTCTTTGAAACACTGAAGGAAAACAGTAATGATGACAAGCCAAGTTCTGTTTCCAGTTGTATGAGCTCATTTCAATTCAGTGCAGTACAGCAGAAAACAGGTATGGAAAAAACCTCTTGGCTCCTGAACAGGGAGATATTTTGAAGGCTGAGATGTTTCTAGATGGCCCAGAACTGAGTTGTTCAAGTGGAGCTCGGCGGTTCTGGGCAGTCAGGTCAGTGTAGTCACACTTCCAACAGCACAGATCCACAACAGTGGGTGTGCTACCTCAAGTCCTGCACAGCTGCTGGGTGAGCCCAGCCAAAACCAAGCATAATTTGGGTCCAGTGAAAGAGTAGCTTGAGGAAGAGGAGAAAAGCAAAGCTGAGCTGCAGTGCCTGGTCTCTAAACTCAATACTGAAGTCACAATCTGGAGGAGTAAATACGGGACTGATGCCACTGAAAGAACCAAAGAGCTGGAGGGAACCAAGTGAACCCTCAGCTTTCAGGGAGTTTGGGACTTGGGGAAGTCTCATTATTTAGTTTGGCTGCTGAGTCACAGCTTATGGATGTGATCTGTTAGGATACAATTTGGTAAGAGAGAGAGAAAGCAAAGGGCTCCAGCCAATAGTAAGAAAATAATACTTGCAATAACAAACAGAGACTATTGAGACCTAACACTTGTGCACTGACAACAGAAAACAAACCCTTCTGATAAAGGCTTGAATTTGTATAATCTTTCTTTATTTCAACAGGACTTTACTCTTCCAGCAGCCCTACAAAAGCCACTAGAATTTCCTAAGGATAAAGCACCACAGCTCTTTACAGTCTGTTTTCTGAGGTTGCTGCCAGGATTCCACCTTTTCCCTGGTGAAAACAGTGATGGAGATGAGGGATGCCAATTCTACCACTCCTCCCTGAATGAGCAACTCACCAGGATATTTCTGCCCTCCTTCCCTCAGGACAAAGTTGGCTGTGAGGCTCCAGAAGCAGAGACAGCAGAGACTCCATTATAATCAGTCCAAGCCTGGATTGCCAACATTGGGAAGACTAAGCAGAGGCCTCAGAGCACAGTGATGAACCTCACTGTTGACCTTAAGAGGCAGGAAATCCAGCTATCCAAGAGTGCATCCAGCACCAGCCAGAGCACCAAGATCTAAGACGTGGTGCTGGAGGCCTTGGGAGTCTTTCTGTCAACTCAGGTCGGCTTTGGACCAGTCCCTTATTTCTTAATATTTTAAGATCTCTCTATTAAATGTCAAGTAATCTGTATGGCCATGAGAAGCAAGGCTAAGATTTACCACATCAAGAGAAAGCCCAGATGAGAGCCACAGCTAATTCCTGGGAGCACACAGCATGCTTCTCATAAGCTCATTAGCTGACTTCCAGAAACAAGAGTACAGCTAAAGCAAAAGCCCTCCTTTACTGCAAGGCAAGGTATTCATCTCCTTTTAAAGGATAATGATATCCTGCTTTGAACTTTTCAGTGTTGCAGGACTGGTGGGTTGGCCACTGGTTATTAACTACCCCACTCAAAGCAGATCTAAACAACACACAGTTTAAACACCACCGACAAACGCTCCTTCATTAAATTAGTGTTTCTACTCTTGCTAGTGCTAGTGTAAGAGCATGAATAGTAGTGCAACTGTGGGATATTTGAATAAAAATGTTACTTAAAATAGGCACAAAGGCTGCTCCAAATCCACTGAAGTCCTTGGGTACCTGCCAATGACTGCAGTTGGCTTTAGAACAGATCCCAAGAGCCGAAAATCCCACATACAGCATTACATTACTGGGCTGAAAAAAATCTGTTTCACCATCCCTTTCTTTAATGAAGCAGCTCTTTATTCTATGGTTCCTGTGGTGTGCTTGTCACCATGGTATCTGAACGCATGTGTGGATCATAAGGATATGTAGAACATTTGTGATTAAAAGCTCCTAGGAAAGAAAAATGTACCTTTATTCTTTCCCTTCATGACAAGCAGTTAGACACAGTCTAAAATAGTCTCGAATAACATCTTGTTTGTAACTGAATCTGCTTTTGAAATAGGAAGAGTCACACTGATCAACCCAGGCAATTACCAACAGCACATCTGCACAAGGAACATCTGAAGTGGAAAACATTTGCTCCACAGCAGCATCATTATAACCACGGGAGCAAGGAAGACTATCACACTGCTGGGAACTGGGTGATCTTGTTAAATTCCTAATGGTGAGGAGAGAAAGCCTCGTAAACATCTTAATCACCCATTTAGGGGGACCAAGACAAACTCTGCCAGTCATTAGAGAGGCTGCCAATTTAACTGTGACTGGCTGGCAGGACACGAAGAGAAGTGAAGTGTGAAGAAAACTTGTGTCCAGTGAATGCTTGGCTTTATTTTTCCAGGCCAATGCTGCTTGTGCTGCTCCGGACAAGAAGCACAGAGCCTTTGGTAAGATGCCTGCAGAATGGCAACAAGAAGTGCACAGAGGTGGAGTGAATTCCCACAAGGAGTGCACACAGCTGAAGAGTTTGAGCTTAAGGCTGCCTATGAAGAATCTTTTGAATCTATGAAGGAGAAGAACAAGGCCCTTCAGGTTAAGTACTGGTTTGATGTTAAAAAATTCTGCATACCATAAGTCCTGTGATTCTTAGTGAATGGTCTCTGTGGTGTCTTCCAGCACAAATTCCACTTTCCTTATTTCTTGCAGTGCTTTCAGTCTCTGGGGACGTTCATTTGGTGCAATAAGAGAGAGGTTGCAGTGCCAGCTCTGGCTAGCAGAATCCTCTGATTCTGAGCAATTCACTTAGGGGGCTGTTAACAACAGCCAGCTTCACCCTGGGAAGAGGACATTCCCTTTAAGCTCAGTGGAGAGGATCCAACATCTCCAGCACTCAGTTCAGAGCAAGTCAGTCAAAGTCCTCTCAGTCTCCCTCTCTGCATCCCTTCTCCCCACTGGCTGTACAGGGAGACCAACTGCCCTGGCTCCGTTTTTTCTAAAAAACACTTCTGTAAATTACAAAAAGTGATCTCTTCCATGAGGCTGGAAGATATAAATATTTAGAAGATGCTACAATCTGCTGTCCTTGTGGCCAGGAGAAAACAGGGATGGACACTCTGGAACAGACCCAGTGTTTTCTGGGCTCTCACTCCCAATCCTTTGCTCCAGCCTCCATCAGCTGGCAGAGAGCCCCACTGTGATGTGGTGTCCTGCTCCCATTTTGTGAGAGCAGCCATCTGAAAGGGGGAGAGGGGAAAGCTGGATAAAAACTGGGAAAAAATTCTCTTGATTTAATGGGCTTCATTCTTCCGCCTCCATGAGCACATGCAGCTAACTGGGCTCATTCAGAAATCCAGGACAATATTCAGCAATGAAAGGAAAGGGCAGCTGATAAAAAGTGACTGAAACCATTCCATGCTATTTCCAGTCAAAGGATCTGTCTGGTGCAGTTGGTAAAGTTCAGAGCCCTGAAATAAACCTATTGCATGAAATATCCGTTTTCTTCCCTAGAGGAAATTAAGGATCTAATCAATCAGCTGGGAGGGGTGGGGGAGGGAAGAGCATTCAGGAGCTGCAAAAGGTGAGGCTGGAGATTGAGAAGGATGAACTGCAGGTGGCACTGGAGGAAGCGGAGTCTTCCCAGGAGGTACCAAAGCTGCAGATGTGAGAGGTGCCTTCCAGCCTGGTGTCAGCTGCCCACATTCCAACAGATGGATTTTTTTTACGTACAACCGCATGGATTTTGTATAATTATGCATAACATGATTACATCATGTACGTAATAAGGCTGCAGCATGGAGGTTTTAAGTTAGACATTAGGAAGGTTTTAAAATCATTAAGGGGAATTACTCCTTGGACTAGATTGCCCTGGAGGCTGTAGATTCTCCCTTACTGCAAGTTAAGTACAGTCTGGTCACACATCATCAAGTGGGCCTAGTTTTAGCAGGAGATGATCCAGATTTTAGGCAGCACATTTTTAAGATGACCTCTTGAAAGCTCTCCAGCGCCACTTTAAAACAAGGTATTCATGAGTGGCTTTGTGTGAAATGCTGGTATCTCAATTTTAACAGGTTTGAAAAGTTACTGTATTTTTATTACTTGGTGGGCAATAATTTGATACAAGGGCTGGATCGGACTCAAGATAACAGACTGCTGTACCATATGCTTCACTGGACTCCACAGAAATAATCACCAGCATGCAATTGAGTCTCTGCAGGCGAGTCTGGAGATTGAAGGGAAGGGGAATGCTGAAGCTCTCCGGCTGAAGATGATGGACACTGACCTGACCAGAATGGAAATGCAGGTGGGTCGTGCCAGCAGGAACAACAGTGAGCTTGTCACGACCTGAATAAACTACAACAGCACGTCCAGGTAAACTGGAGAGGGTGGAAGCAGGCCCTGGATGGAGAAGCACACCAGCTCTGTTTTATACTTAAGCAACAAAGCAGTAGATTATGTACTCCTGTTTAGACAGACATCTTGCACACACTGAGAATTTATATTCGAAAGCCCTGGTTCTCCCCCTCACACCAAATTCGGTCTGTGCTAGTTCCGAGAAACCTGATACGAGAGAAGCATTATTATCAGCTTTTTGATAAACTACAAACCCAAGGAACTATTTATACGTAATTAAAGCGAAAAAGTTCTGTGTTTAAGAGAAGTTGTGACTGCTCTTTGAACAGAATAGCCAGGAAATGGATTAGAGAGTAACAGATATAAAACTGAGGAGCTTCCTTCAACTCTTCATTGTTAAAATAAAAAGAAGTAAATTAGTAAAAGGCTGTCTTTTTGTTGGAATAAATACAACTGCTGCCAAAAATCCCATTTTAGTAACTTAAAGACTAACAACAAAGATTCCTTCTCTCTACACACATGTATATATACACACACTTAAACCTAACTTGTCCTCAGTTACCTCAGCCTCGATCAGAAGTAATTCTCTAAAAGTCAGTGTGGCTCCAAGGACAGGCAAACACGATACTGAGACCCAGAGCTGGGGTTTTTGTGGGGTTTGGATTTGAGTTTTGCTTTTTTTAAAAAAAAAAACAAACTGGTATCATCTTAAAGAACAGCTTTGCAGAGAGACCTCCTACAACTTTCAGCTTCCTCTCCCTTCATGATTTACATTAATCTTTCATCTGCTCTCAGGACCTTCGGATCCAAAGGGACCAGCACAAGAAGCTCCAAGAGCAGTAAGTGCTGCCTCTGCCCACCTCAGAGAGAGCTGGAAGAAATGCCAACTGACCTGGAGGGCAGCAAGCACTCAGGAAAACTCCGGGAGCAGGCAGAGGTCATGGAGAAGGCCTGGTGACCTCAGTGTCCATGCACAGAGAAAACAGAACTATTTATGCAACAGCAACCCGAGAGTTTATGTGTGTGTGGTTTAACATTACATCTTAACTGTGGGCAAGCAGTGCAGCATGAGGCCAACCATGGATAAATAGAACAGTGGTCTATAAAGCAGGTCTGATAACCCTATGGAAAATGAAGAGCTCAGCCTTTAGAGATATTACAGCGACAGCAGGATTTTTAAAAAAGCACCATCTTGGCCCAGCTTTGCTCCTAGCAAGGCTTATGAAAAGACTTTTAGCAGACTTGGTGGAAGAGTTAAGACACTGCTGAGGAAAAACCCACCACAAAATGGACAGAGCAAAAATTCTGCCTCCATTGAAACTCGGGTTTTATTAGTTGTTTCCATGGTGCTCAGATTTCTTCCATAGGCTGTAGCCCACAGTGAGATCCATTTCAGTGAAATTTTCAGCCTCCTTGCATTACAGATTGGAGCATGAAATAACATACCTGCCACTTCATTTTGTGCACAGATTTATGAAGCTACTTTAACATTCACCATTACACTCTGCAGCGCTTTTCCATAAGGACCACCCGTGATAACATTTCCAAGGAGAAGAGTATAACTTCTGGAAGGGACTGATAAATCCAAGAAGCATTTCTCAGCTGCAATTATGGGACATTGGTTATAAAAACTGAGTCGTAAATGTGGCTTTTATTCCAATAGGATAAAAAATACAACCAAGACATTCCCTTCCAATTGACCGATAATAAAAGGAGACACTTTAAGCAGGTGAACTGCTATCTCCATACTAAACTAGGAGTTTAAAACTAATTTGTTGTATAAAACCCACATAGCATTGAGCTTGTGCAGCATTCTGAAACACAATGGCACATTTACACGATGTTGTTCTGCTGAAGAGCAGCTTGTGTTACTAGAATGCAATTTTTCCATTAAAGCCATTGTAGTTCTCCTTCCATAGAGTGGGTTTTTTTCATTATTATTATTATTTTTACAGCAGCAACAACAACAGTCCTCCAATGATTCATATCAGTAAACAGTAAGCACTAAATGAGCTGTTGGGCTCCTATTTTCCATGAGATAAAAAGACACATCCCTATCGTAAAGTGTGGAGCAGAGACTATGTTTGTTGAGGATGCAATCAAATACAGCTTCAGTCGGGTCTAAAGCCAGCTGCTGCTACTGCAGCAGAGCTTTGAAATAAATAATATTGGTGTATAAACTCAAATCCACACAGAAATTCAGAAAAACAGATTCAGACTCAAGGTCTCCGTAAACAACAGGGTCTGTTTCTGCCTGTGAGGTGTATCATTATTTTAGCTCTCACTTAGCCTGTGAGTAAACACACAGGTCTTAATGCTCTATAATGCAGATCCAGCGGGGATGAATCCCATATGGCTCAACAGTGCACAGTTTTATAGAGGAAAAACAAACTATACAGTAAACTGATGCATACAAATCATCTCCTTGAGAGCCGAACGGAACAGAGGAGCAGGTAAGACATTCTGGGTCTCTAAGACTGTTTTCTGCCCTCTAAAATCAGTTTGTTTACTATTAAATGAAAGCTGGGGCCTGACCTTCAATACTGTACTAATAAGCACAAGGAAATCATCAGTGAGCACTGGGCAGCTGATGAGAGAGCAAAGAAAGCTGTGGTTGATGCAAGTCACCTCCCCACCTTTCTGCCCTTTATGCTGGCAACTGGAAACCTTAAGGTATATATTCCATTATTTCTCTCCAGTGCTGATTTGAAAGCACAGTGTGTTAATAACAGATGTCAGCACTTGCTTTTTGTGATCCTGAAAAGCAGAATGCACGTTCGCTCACTGATTGCAGCCCGGCAAAATTAATCCACAAAAGAAGAAATGCACTTTCACTCTGCCTCCCTGGTAATCTGCATCACAGATGGCACCCTGAGGAATTCCTCCATTTCCTCTCCATTTGTCCTTTCTTTCCCTTATTACACAACTCCACTCCTCACACCTATCAGCCCTCCAACAAAGAGTAGGCTGGGTTCCCTCTCCAGCTAGTCAATGGCATTCAGAATTGGCACGGAGGGGAGGGAAGCTGCCAGCTCTGAGCAGATTGCTCCTTTGGCACTGTGCTGACAACTGGCACTTCCGAAATATCACAGTGAGCTGTGGGTTTAGTGCACAGCATCTCCTCCCAGACTGAGGCTGAGCCTTCTGCCACCTTTGTGCTTTCTGTTACTGTGTGTTCAGACAATGTCTTCACCCTCCACCTACACCTCAGCCACCTTCTTTCCACTGAAGGGCAGAAATAAAAGCCTGAAGTGTCATTAGAACCAAAACTATTGACTTAATAACATGTGATTAACTTAATAACACCTTTGACTAGTCCAGTGGTAAAAAACGAGCATCCCACCGCCTGGTTTATGGTCCAACCTGGAGTTGTCCAAATCAGCTTATTCCCATTGATTTCAGTGAACTCTGGATCCATTCCTCAGAAAGGCAGCTTATGATACACAGAGAAATTAAAGATATGGCAAAATTCCCCAGAAGGTGACACACAGATTTCAAATCTACATATGCAGCTTCCCATGATCTGTATAAATAGCTGTGCTCTCAATCTGTTTCATACCTTGCTCACAGCCTTCCTGTGTGGCAAAAGATCTGTGTCAGGAGCAGGATCATTACGTGCACCTGGAAAAAATTCAGAACAACCATTAAATTGCAATAAGAGACCTGTAAGTCAAGATGGAATAGGCTGAGCAGTTAACCCTGAGAGGAGGGGGAAAACCCTGCCGTTATGAAACTCCAGGGTAAGAAAAACACTTAAAAATATATTAGAAAGATTATTCCAACAGAGCAGCTATGAAACTCTTTCCTGCACTTGGGCTTTCACATTCAGCACAAATACCTGAAAAGGAACATTTTCATTTAACAACAAACATATCCCAAAGGGAATGCAGTAATTCAAAGAAATCCAGAGTAGGCAGAAAAGCTGCATGTAGGACACTCTGAACCCACTGGAGCACAAGGGGACTTCAGCAGAACTCCATGCAGAACTCATCCATCAGGATCTTTATGGTGCCTGAGCAGAGCAGTAACAAGCCACTGGTATCAGCAGCTGATCTACATCCACAGAGGAGAACTGGCAAAGTGTACTGTCATCAGCAGCACGATTTGCCTTTTATTTTTCAACTGCAACTAAACTCTCGAGCATGAGAAGGTTCAAATTTTTGGGGTAGATACCATCTTCCTATTTTTGATCCTCATAATGGCACGTCAGTTATCCTTCTGGTCCTCTTCAGTTGAAGGAACTGGAAACAGGGCCAAGACTCCAAACAGAAACACCCTGGAGAGCCTGAAAATTCTGCACAAGAACAAGAGGTCTTATTCTTGCAACCTCCAACCAGTGCATGCAGGAGGAACTGGGAAAGATGCAGAACAAACTGTAAATGAGGAGGCTGTAGGTATTCCCTGCCCTAGCTCAGTGTTTCATCACTTGGGAGTTGGAGTTCATGATTCTTACGTGTCCCTTCCAACTTGAGGTGCTCTGTGATCACACAACGGCACCTTGTGCACACCTGGGGCATTTTGCCTCTCCAAAAAAACATACCGCAGGAAGCACACATTCAGTTTATACTGACAGCATCTCTAGGCATGTAGATTTGGATGTAGCTTTAAAGACAATCAGCTGGAAGTGTGCATCATTCTTTAAAAAGGATTCTTCTCGGACTTCTTTGCAGCCACTTCCTGTCCTCAAACACAGTCTCTAACATATGCACAGACACGAATTTATAAAATACCTTTTAACTACCATTCTTCAGGGTCATCCAAGGGCCTCGATCCTCCTCCTCTGCGTCAGTGCATCAGGAACAGGCAGCAAAGCTGGAACTCACATGTTTGGATCCACCTGCCATGAATTTATTAGAGCAGAAAAGGGTGTGGGATGGAGATGAGGAAAGCACAGGTGTGTTCTCAACACTGACTCATGCAGTTCCCTGCAAAAGGGAACAGAGATATCCCACAAGTCCCTGTAGGTACTTCTGGAACAGCTAATGGCCAGTACAGATGTGTTCTCACTAATGGTAAAACAGAAAGGGAAAAAGAGCAGCATCCTTCTGCTCCCAAAAGGGATGCACATTAAAGGCTAACTCCTTTCCCAAGGGCACCAAAACTCTTAGGAAAAAGCCCCCCTCACCCTGGCCCAGTTCCCCAAGACTTTCTGTACACTCCAGCAGTCTAGCAGGGAAGACAGAGCAAAACTACACAAAGCACAAGTACCCAATTCCTACACCTTCTCCTTTCTCCAGGGCAAAAAGAAGGGGTAGCACCTCAGTGCTTCTAAAGTGATTTATTCCCATAGTAAGAGGTTGGATGGGCACGTGCCTAAACACTCCAGCATTTCTACCTTCTTTCTTAACAAGGTGTTGAAAGGTAAAGAAGATACTAAGGCAACACCACTCCAATGTCCTCTTTTCTTCCAGAGTACGGTGTTTGTTGCCAAGAGCTGCCCACTGAAACGTTGCTATAGTACAGAGGGAAAACCAGGTTTGAGATATCAAACATGGGAAAAAGATCAGAAGATGGAAAAAGTGTGAAATGATCTGCAGATAAAAGAATTATCCGTGTGTCAGACTCCAAAGCTTGCATATAATACCTTGCTAGTGTATCTGGAATGATGGAAGACATGCAACACTACGTGAAGGATCTGTGCTAACACAGATTGGGGATTTTTCAAGTCAAGGATAGAAAGTGTGACCTGGGCTGTCTCCTGCAAATAATTCCTCTCACCAATAGCCTTTACTAATAGTCTTATGAAAGCTTATTGTACAGGGAAAACCAAATTTGTTCACAGTGAGAAAGCAGAACATCGTGTTCAGGGCTGAAGCTCAAAATTAAGATGTGAGACATTACAGGGTGCTGCAACAGGAGGGGAGAGAGCACAGAAAGAGCGAATTCAAACGAGCTGGGAGGCAGAAGCAGCTCCTGCAGCTGCTTATATTTATTGCCTCTTCCTTTTAAACATTAGCATGATATGACACTGTGCTAAAACCTGCTGTATTTTCACACACTGGGACTAACAAGGCACATATAGAATGCCTCTCAAAGTGAGACTTTTCATCAGCAATTACCTATACGTGTATCTGACAGCCTGCTTCCAAAATATCTCTTTTTGACTGGCTGTTACTCTTTCGCTGCATGAGGCTGTCCCAGGTCAAATCTTTTTCATATATCCCTTAAGGTCACATTGCATCTAAATCACTTTCACTAAGATCAGTGCAGCCTTGCTTCTGAGGCTTTAATCTCAAAAACATCAACATCCTTCCTGGATTAAGCACAGCGTAATTGAATCAGCTCTACAGCAGGAGCAATGGTGGAAAGTTCTTCGGAAAGGCTTCACTGGAGACAGGGTCTTAGCTTTTAATGCTTCAAAGCCCTGCAGAGTTCCCCGTTTAGATACTTTCCCTCCATCTGGTGTAAAAACCATTTTGTAAACATATAAAACCGTACTTAAAACGTAATTTCGTTCCCGTTACGTAATTTTCCTCGGCCCAGTTGCATGTCTTTAATCCGTGCAGCTGATCTGGTTTTACTGTTAAGCCAATAAGGGCTGCAATGATTACACATCTCACAGTCACAGGACCACAGTGCCACGGGCAGAGACCCCAACCTCGCCTCCTTCCCGAACGCAAAACCTCGTATTCTGCCATTCTGACAAATAGTTCTGATCCACTCTTAAAAACCAGGAGGAGCAGCCCTACGTCCTGTCAAGGCAGTTCCTAACACAGGGCTTGACTACTTCAAAGGGCTCACTGAGGACTTTTTTCCCCTGTAGCCCAGATCTGCCTCGCTGTTATCTCAGCTTATGACTTTTCGCCCCTACCCCTGTAGACATAAGAGGACAAATTGTTCCTTTCCTCAGAGCTGCAGCCTTTTATCTATTTGAAGACTATGCACATCTTCCCTCAGTCCTCTGTCCTCTCAACAGGCTCAGCAGAAGTCATGTGTTCAAAGACTCTGATCATTATTGACACCTTTTTCTTCAAATTATCTCTGTTTCTCTGGTGCACGGCCCAGGACTGGCCTTACCCTTCCAACGCAGCTCAGCAGAGCAGGATTCCTGTGTTTATTACTTGTGTTTTCTTACCTACATGGACCTGCATGGTGTTTGCCTCTTCTGCAACAAGATATTTTGGATTCCTGTTCAGCTTTTGACCCATGGTCCCTCCATCCTTTCCTGCAGCACGGCCAGCTGCCCTATTCCCAGTCGTGTACCTCTGAAGTCGGTGGTGTTGAAATGCACCTGCTGCTGAACCACATCCTATTTTTTTCCATAGAGCTCCTATTTTGAATACTAGTTCTACCACCGTGTTTATTCTGAACTTGATCTCATCTTCAAATGCAGTAATTGCATTATTTCAACACAGGTGACTAATGTACAGGTACAAGCACTGATATCAAGTACTTTTTCCCTCAATCTGTTTTGCAGCTCCTTCAGAGTGGTATCATCTACACTTGTTTCCCAGTTTATTATTAGAATATCTTGCAAGCCAGTGTCAGAAGCTCTACTAAAAATCAAGATATATGACATACACTGCTTCACCCTTATCTGCAATCCTTGTTTTGCTGCCAGAAAAGGAAATTAGATTGGCTCAATTCATTCACAACAAAGCCGTGCTGGCCAGCATTCACCTTCTTTTTTTCCTTCGAGATGCTTATAAATTGTTTATTTTCTCTCAGACTCAAAATTAAACTCACTACTCGATTGCTTCTCAGTATATCTGGGAGTCACTTATCTCTCCCCATTCCCCCAGACTTTTTTGTTTGTTGTTGCTGTATTTGAGCTCACAAAATCTCACAGGCGATGGAGTTTGAAGGAGCCAAAAAACGAGACTCCAAAGAGGAGGCAGTTCCTCAAGGGGGTTAAGAGGAGGGAAAAGTGTTGCTAATGAAGTTATTTTGATATTCCAGCCCGTAACCACAGAATCATGGAATGGTTTGTGTTGAAAGGGACCTTAAGGATCATCCAGTACCAAGCCCCTGCCAAGGACAGTGACACCTTCCACTATCCCGGGTTGCTCCAAGCCCCATCCAACCTGGCCTTGGACACTTCCAGGGATGGGGCAGCCACAGCTTCTCTGGGCAACCTGTGCCAGGGCCTCCCCACCCTCACAGGGAAGAATTTCTCCCCAATATCCCATCTGTCAGTGGGAAGCCATTCCCCCTTGTCCTGTCACTCCAGGCCCTTGTCCCAAGTCCCTCTCCAGCTCTCGGAGCCCCTTTAAGGCACTGGAAGGGGCTTCCAAGGACCTCCCCGGAGATCCTCTTCTGGTGTATCTGTACTGCTGGCACCTCTATATTTTGGGAATCATCTACTAGAAACGATTAATCATCACGGCTTTGTTTTTATTTCTCCCCAGAGAAACAACCTAGGGGAGATCTACCTTCCTGTGCCTTTTTTCCCCTCCTCGTCCTCCAGGCTGACCACAGTGACAGACCCGACAGGAGCTTGCAGTGAGGTGGGGGCCAGCCTCTTCTACCGCGTCTACAGGGACGGCTGGAGGAAACGGCCTCAAGCTGAAGCACGGGAGATTCAGATCAGATATCATAAAAATTCCCCCCNTTTTTTTTTTTCCCCCCCGCTGTCCAAGCGGCCGCACATCGGAGCGGGCCGCCCAGGGCGGGTTGGCGGGGCCGCCGCCGCCCCTGCAGGTGTTTATAGAGGAGGCGCGGGGATCCGGCGCTGGGCGGCGATGATGAGGCTCAGGGGATGGCCGCGGCGGCCGGCCGGACTTTTCACGGTTTTAAAAAGCCTCTCTCGCGGCCCCGGCGGCTCCGCCGCGCCCTCACGACGGGCCCCACCCTGAGGGGCCGCGCAGGCGCCGCCCCGCCCTTTCGGGGTGTGAGGGGCGGGGGCGGCGCGTGCGCGCAGCGCGTTTCCTGCCGCCCGTGTCAGGAGCCGGGCCCCCTCGGCCTCTGCCG
>VZRE01001119.1:361479-373040 GCA_013396775.1 Cephalopterus ornatus | reverse complement strand
TGCTCCCTGTGCCGCCAGGGCCGCAGCCCCCGATCCATCCCCATCCCGCTGTCCTGCGCCAGGAGATGCCCCTGGAGGAGTCACCCCCTTGGGAAAGCTGCAGCTGAGTGGCTTGGAAGGGAATGACAGTGAAAGGGGGCCGTCCTTAATCACAGGGGCTTTTGGAAGTGATGTAGGTGCTCTGAGAATGGGCAGGGATTAAAAAGATCCCTCTCTCTCTCTGTGTCACACGTCCACCTTCCATCTCCACTTCCAACTCCACATCCTGGCTGGTTGCTTGTCCAGGAGTGGCCTTGGACCACATGTGTCTCACCCCATGGAGAAATGACAGCAGCTGAGCCCTGTATTTCCCAGCCTTGATCCTTTCAGTCCTTGTACTGAAAGAACTCCTACTGTACAAAGGTGCAAGATTCCCCCTTTTTTTAAAAAAAACCCATTGAAACGCAGGGCCAGTTACTGTGTGTTTGGAGAAAAAGCTGAGGGAGAGCTGCATTAAATATCTGACTAATAAAGCCATTGTAACACCATCTTCCTTGTGTGAGGTTGAGGTTGGCTGACAGGCAGGTTATTAATTTATCATAGGGCTAGTGGCGTTTTCCCTACTGAAATGTGAGTTTGATTTTTGTCTGTGTATTGGTAAGGAATAAATACAACTGGAAAGCTTTATCTCCCCTAAGGAAATAGGACTGCACCTATCAGGGGACAGAAATAGCAGTGCTTTTTGAGGTTATGATCACTGTTGGGTTTTATGGGTTTGTTACCAAACCAAAGTGGAAAATGGTGACTCGTACCAAGTTACGGAGCTCAGGAAACTCAGTCAATGAGAAGGGATGGATCATACAGCTTTGGGCCTGTTTTGGGAACAGCTAAGTAAAAATATCTGGACTAGAAGTTAGGATGGGACCATATTTTATATGCAGTGCCAATCTGTGGAAAAAAAAAATAAAAATACCAGAGTTGTATTAGAAAGTGTTTCAAAATAGCTGCATTCCTTGGGGAGGGGAGGTTGGATATTTTTACATTTTATTTCGGAAAGAGTAGCAAAGGCTGAGCATTCCTTGTTGGTGGAACAGCTCTTGAACTTTTCCTGTATATGGAAATGTGCTGCTACCGAATGTTGGCATGAGCTAAAGCAAGATCCTGGAAGAAGCACTTTGCAGTTGTGTTTTGCTTATATTCAAACGTGGAATCTCAAATGATGGATGTCCAAGGTCAGAGGTAACTCAGATTATGTCACCATTTTCACATTAACAACAAAAAAAAGGTAATTATTTTGCTTAGGACTGCGTATATTTAATAACTTCATTTGATCGATAGAATGTGGTTATTAGAAGAACCATGAAACTCATGCTGGTTAAAATTGTGGACTGGACTTAAAGCTTGTATGGTTAAGCTGTATTTGAAGTACATGTGAAATGCAACCATCGCTTGCATTTCTTTAGAATAACAGTGCTTGATTTCCTAAAACAAATAAAATTAAATAAGATAAAAAGTCTCTCCAGTTATTCCTAAAAAAAAAAAAAATCAAATAAAAAGTCTCTCCAGTTACTTGCATTGGTGAAGCACAGCCTCACCTCTGCTCTGAGATTCAGCACTTTCAGGATATTTGTTCAGTTTGGTGGTAGCAGTTGCTAAAGCTCCGTAAGAATTTACTCATCCTTCTTTCGCTCCTGAGTTTCTGTTGGATTGCCCTCATTTCCTGTTTGCTTCCAAATTCCTACCTTGTCCTGAAGTCTCCGCCCTCTGCTAACATGGCCTTACTTGGGTATGTTGTAATTTCGGGCTGGAATGGGTGTGGGTGTCTTGGAATGACATCATGGGGATGGTTCTTTTCCAGTGTGTAATATGTGGGGGTAAAACCACTGTGATCCATCGGCCCGTGATAAATTTCTGTGAAAATTAGTGGAATATATGGAAGGAATGGACAAATCCAGGTTGGATGTATTGAACTGTGCACGTTGGTATTATCACGGGTGACCTTGAGTTTTTATGATATTCCACCCATTTATGCTGCCCTTGGCATAGAATACAATATTTTAGATATTCAGATATTAAAAGTAATTTAAACAGCTTTGTATTTCTGGGTGGATGCGCCTCCAATTGCAGATGTTCTGCACTGACTCCTGTAACAGCCATAAATTGAAGAAAAACTAGGTATTTAGCCTTTTTTTAAACAAAATACTCACAAACTACAATGATTCGGCTTGTTCGGTTAGTGTTTGAGTCTCATGGGGGCAAAAGCCTGACTATCAAACAGTTTAGTGCTAGAATTAATTTGAAGAAACTACTAATTAGTTAATTACTAATCGTAATGGTTTTTCCCTAGGATACATATAAATGGCTTTATCAAATAATACATCAGCAGATCACAGTTACACATCAGTTTAACCTCCTGGAAGAAGATTTTGTTGTAGTGCTGCCTGTGAGCCTGGGTACATGTCAGGGTTTTTAATCAGTTTACTGAGCTATGTCCTCCTAGATATTTATTTTTTTAATTATTCTATTTCCATAGTAAAATTAGGAGGTTTATTAGATTTCTTGAGAACCTGCTCCCTTGTCTGTGAGGCTGCACTAAGAAGCAAGCGTCTGTGGCTCTTAGGGCAATTGCAATTAGCTGAAGTAAGTGGGACAATTAATATTCATTGTCCTACTAAAGCTATCAGGGTGTGTGACACAGGCAGCTCTTGAGTGAATTAACATATTTATGGAGTAAGTTGTGATCTCCTGCAAGGAAATTGCAACACTGCACTGAAAGATCCTTGGTAAATGTTGATCTTCAATAATTCTCTCATTTTGAAGTGTTTTGTTTCCCATTTTGCACCTTTCAGCTCTTTCACTTTTTGCAACATAGGAATCCCTTGAACTCGGAATGTCTCTGCACCAGTTTCTGCTGGAGCCAATCACCTGCCATGCCTGGAACAGAGACCGTACTCGTAAGTAACATCTTTGCTTTAATTCTTAATTGATTTTTTTTTTCAACTGCTATTCCCTCTTGGCTGTCAGTTTGGGGTCTTGCGATGTTCTGGGTCGTGTTTAGGGGAGGCGTGGTCAGATACATAGTTCTAGGTGTTAATTGTTCCATTTTTGAGCCAAAAAGCACTCGTCCCCCAAAGCTGAGCTTTTCTAAGCTCATTGCTGGAGCTCTGGCATGGGAGCAAAATGGGTCTTCCTTCTCATGTTCCAGAAAGCTTTACCTCTTGCTCTGCACCTCGTGAGATTGACCTGACCCTTACCCTCTCTGACCCTCTATTTCCATACCCCAAACCAGCCCTTTCTTTTAATTGTTCAGTTTTCTGCTATAATGTGGACTTTTATGTTCCAAATGTGTTCTTTCTGTGCAGAATACTCATGACCATGGTACGTATACCAATATCTTTCACACTTCCAGAGGGGAGGGTTAGATGGGATATCGGGAAGGAATCCTTCCCTGTGAGGGTAGGGAGGGCCTGGCACAGGTTACCCAGAGAAGCTGTGGCTGCCCCATCCCTGGAAGTGTCCAAGGCCAGGTTGGATGGGGCTTGGAGCAACCTGGGCTAGTGAAAGGTGTCCCTGCCCATGGCAGGGGCTCGGAATGAGATGTGCTTGAAGTCCCTTCCAACCCAGGCTTTTCTATGTCCATAATTATTTGAGACTTTCCGGGGATATTGGCCCTTTGTTTACAAAGCCCATGTAATGCCCTCAAATTTGAGAACAGAGGGTTTAGGTGGGAAAGTCTTTTCAGATAAACCATTTGTAATTAAGAAGCCTTCAGTACTATTGGGCTGTTTTATTTCTTCTTTGCAGAGATTGCCATTAGCCCCAATAACCATGAAGTCCACATCTACAAGAAGAGTGGGAACCAGTGGGTAAAGGCTCACGAGCTGAAGGAACACAATGGACACATCACAGGTGAGATTGTGCTGAGCCAGGCGTGGAGTTTTCCCACCCCTCTGTTTTCCCCAGTTGAGGCTGAACAGGAAATCTGCAAGTGTTGAGTAAATAGATCTTTTTATAGGTTGGCGTTCCCACTTACAGAGAGCCTCGCAGCATTTCTCTGGACTGCATGCAGTGAATGTTAGGAAGAAAAGCCCTATCTCATTTCCAGACATTTCAGTGGAGTAACTGAGCCTTTTTTGCTTGTCTATTGCTTATTTTTCATCGATCATGACATAATGAGAACACATTTTCAGTGTGCTGAAGTAATCTGGTTGTGTCACAGTGATGCATGCTGCTCCCTTTCAAGTACTAGTACTAAAATTTCATCAAGTATTCGGCTGTTACAATGGTTTATGGTTCCAAACAGCAATAAATATCCTTTTTTAGGGACTGTATAAACATTTGAAGTGGTCAATCCCGGACTTATGACAGACCATCAGTGAGCACATTTACTGCAGGCCCAGAGTATCTGTAGATCCATAATGAAAATTAAGAGGAGCTGCCACGATGAGTCACAAAGGTGTTATTTTAAAAAATGTGATTATCCTGTGGCAGTCTTTTATATTACTGGGGTTTTTTTCCATGGTGATACTTATATAAGGGCTTTATTCTCTAAGGAAATTAAAATAATTAATACAAGCGCTTGCCCAAAGCAGCAATATCCTTTATTCTGTTCTCAGCTCACTAATGGGCAGCATTTTGCAGGAATTTTATTCTATTTTTTTCAGTTCTTGCTGTCCAGGAGCACAGCTGTCTGTGCTGCTTTGTGAAATCACTTGGGCTGAATTTACAAACAACATGCTGTTCCCCAGAGACATTTCTCTCCGTTTTACTCATTCCTGTTGATGTTAGAAGGCTAATATTCATGACTTGGGAAAAGAGCTCTCCCTTGCCTCGTGTGCACCTTTGGAATACTGAATGCTGTGGTGGTTGTAAAAGAGTGGAGTTAAGCTGTGGTTACACACGGGAGATCAACTGATCCAACTGTTTGTAACCTCTGACAGGAGTGAGTCAGCTGCTGCCACTCCAGCTCCTGCTCACAAGGGACAAGGTCCTTCTCTTGACTCAGATTTGTGGGGAGCTGCCTCTGCTCACTTACAGGAAGAACTTTAATTACTCTAATTGCTTAGTTTTCTGCTAAGCTAGAGACCTGATCTTGCCACGGGTCAGAACAGCACCAGTGCTGGTGCAGGTGAGGTGGTGGGCAAGAGAAGTAAAGAGAGGCAGGATGGTCCCTCTTTCAAAAGCAGCATTAAGACTCGTGTAACTGTGGTTCCAGACTACCAGCCTCCTCAAAATGGAACCTTTTAAGCATAAACCTATCTTGAAGTAGACAATATATGAATAATATGGTAAAATTGGTACAAATTCTTCTCATAGCTTTTATCCCATTTTCAGTTTATGAGCTCAAGGGATGTTTTTAATACTGACTGTGGTAATGGAAAAGCACTGACATATAATTTGTGGCAGGAGAGTTGAAGGTTGCACTCTGCATCTCAAAGAAGGTTGCTAGAAAAAAGATGAAAAATAATGTTCCCGTAAGACTTTCCAGTTGAGAACATCCTTCATTGCCTAGGAGGGAAAAGAAGCAATGGCAGCATTATCAAGGGCTTTGTTTTATTCCTTGAATTGTTTTTGCTTGGGTAAACCTTTGTTTCTCGTGGCACAGCTTAAATAGTCTGGGAAACAATGTAAGGATTGTGTCAGTACCCAAAGATTTATAACTTCTATAACAAAAAAAACCCACAACCTGTTATCTAAACTTCAGATCATGGCTGCAGTCTGGCAGCAAGCACATGACTTTCTTAGAGGTTGTGCAGCTTTAGGATTGCTGAGTTTCAGCTGTTGGGCTGGATCGTGGAGAACTCCGAGGTGTGGAGGGTGCTGAGGACGGGCCTTGGCCGGTCTGCAGAGCTCCATCTGTTGGCCAACCTCAGAGCGGGCTTAGCGGGAAATTCCCACTGGGATCCGGGAATTCGGGGTCTGCAATTTCGGTGAAAGCTGGAAGGAGAAACAGGTATCCCTAACAGTTTAAAATGGCTCCTGGAGAATAAGTGAAAAAGGGGAATAACAGAACAGTAATAACTGTCTCAGTGGCCAGTTCACCAGCAGCTGTAGTGACAGGACAAGGAGTAACGGGTTCGAACTGAAAGAGGGGAAATTTTGGTTAGATATATGGAAGAAATTCTTCCCTGTGAGGGTGGTGAGGCCTTGGCACAGGTTGCCCAGAGAAGCTGTGGCTGCTCCGTCCCTGGAAGTGTCCAAGGCCAGGTTGGATGGGGCTTGGAGCAACCTGGGACAGTGGAAGGTGTCCCTGCTCATGGCAGGGGGTGGAACAAGATGATTTTTAAGGTTGCTTCCAACCCAAACCGTTTTGTGATAGAAGGCTGTGAGGTGATCTCTGTTTTGCCTTACTGGGAAGCAAACAGCATAGAGGGGGAAGTTCATTCCTGTGAGCTCTTTCCTTGCAGGCATTGACTGGGCTCCCAAGAGCGACCGCATCGTGACGTGCGGCGCTGACCGCAACGCCTACGTGTGGAGCCAGAAGGATGGCGTCTGGAAACCCACCCTGGTGATCCTGAGGATCAACCGTGCCGCCACCTTCGTCAAATGGTCTCCCTTGGAGAACAAATTCGCTGTGGGAAGTGGAGCTCGACTTATATCCGTGTGCTACTTCGAATCTGAAAATGACTGGTGAGCTGCTTAATTTCTGTTTATACCTGCAAGGTATGCGCAGGGAAGCTGAAGCCTGGAGTTCAGCTGTGGGAAGTAGGTTACTATTTTACTAATTTCTGAAATCTTCAGGGAGTGTAGAGGGATGGCCTCATCGGTTCTTTACCCTGGTGTAGCACCTAAAGGCCTTTGACTTTACTTATTTTCAGGTGCTACATGTTGGCATGGATCTGTTCTGGCTGACTGCCGTAAGCATATGTTGCCTTTCTAAAAGTGCAAGAACTTCTGCAGAGCAAAAATTTATTTACAACTGTATGGTTGAAAAGAGAGAAATGTTTCCTTCCCCCACCTCGTTCCAGAATGGAGAAACCTCCGCTAGAGTCTTTCTTCCATTTACGTTATTTTGGGCCATTTCTTGTCATAAAGAGTTTGAGTCAGTCACATCTCCAGGGTGGTCTGTTAAAAGATGTTTGAGCTTGTCATTGACCTGTTCTGTATTTTGCCATCTACTTACATCACAATTTATAGATTTCTATCACAAATATTGGAACAAGTAACATTTTTTTCTCATTGGCATCTAAACTTAGTGCCTCTGGTCTTCTCCCTTTGTAGCTGCACGTGTTGGAGCTGCACATTTGCCGTATCATCTGTTGGTGAAATCAGTATGGGGAGCGTCTCTCACTTTGGGTTGCATAAACAGGCACAAAAACACAGGTGTCCTGTGTCCAGCCTGCTGTGGGGAGATGAAAAACAGTGACACCATCCGCAAAATACATTTTAAAGATTGTTTTGGGCTTTTCTGCTTTCCAGCGTATTCAGTTATCAGTATTTTCTTTGCCTCACTTGTCTGCAAAAGAACCAAAACCCCATGTGTTATAGAAAAAGAATGTGATGCTTAAAACTGGTGCCTGATGGAAGTAAAATCAAAGAAAAAGCATCATCATCCCAGAGGCCATCAAGTGAATAGCAGATTTCATTACTATTTTGTAAATAGTTCAGATAAACTGAATCTGCTGAGACATATTTAGGCCAATATTGATGCATTCAGCAGCAGGACCACTTTGCACCGCGCTGCAGATAATTGAGACGAATGCACTGGTCATATCATTGGCAGTTCCCCCATTTACTTGTTGTGTTTTATAGTTATTGTGTTATTAAACAGCAGAAAAGTCAATAGGCAAGAGATGTGACTGCAAAACTCATTGGAAGGAGCTGGAGAGGACTCGTACCTGGTGATCCGTGAAAATAGGGCTGCTTAGCTCTGTGTCACAGTCACAGCTGACCTTGTGTTTATGGGGTGTGAGGGACCAGGCAATTCCTGTGCCAAATTCACATTAAGGAGTTCCATCTGATGCACTATAAGAATTAGCTGGAAGGGGAGTAGTACTCAGGTGAGGAGATACATATTTAACAAGTTTGTTCGTGGTGTTTAAAATTTTAATTACAATAACCATATAGAGTTCACAGATTGCACAAGGGGATGTGAAAGATTTGGGTGTGACGTGCTTTCCAAAACTGATGTGGTTAGTCATTGACAAGGAGTGATCTTTTTGAGGAGTACTTGGGGGAGTCAGGTAAAATATGTTCATACACATTTTATACATCTTTCTTTTTTTGTTGTTTTAGGTGGGTGAGCAAACACATTAAAAAGCCCATTCGTTCCACTGTCCTTAGCCTGGACTGGCACCCCAACAATGTTCTGCTGGCTGCAGGATCCTGTGACTTCAAGTGCAGGTGAGAGGAATTAAAGCATCTGTGTGTAATTTAGGTTACTGGATCAAGTCAGCAGCATGAGCATCTTGATCAGGTGTTTGCTATTAGAATAAAAGATGGCTCAATGCAGCCTCTGGTTGGTGCCAAAATAAAATACCCAGCTTGAGAAACGTTGGCTTTGGTGCTACTGCCTGCTGACTTTGGCCTGCCAACATGGATCTGCTGAGGGACACACTTCCAAAGGCCTTATCCCACCTTTTTCATCCCTGACTCATTAGTTCTCTCCCCTTTCCCTGTGCAGCCCTGTGAAGGAGAGCAGGGTCAAGGAATTGATCCACCTCCAAGTGCAATAAAACACATTTTCTGAAGAGCGCTTGAAAACAAAAAAAAAAAAAAGGCTGTTAAAACCAGATTGGCATGAGAGATGGATGGGGCAGACTTTCAGACTGATGGGGAAATTCCAGCATGAGGGATGGGTCCTGAAGGCTGCTCCGAGGGAGGGTTTGAGGTCACTGCAGGGAAGTTGCATGGGGAGCTGTCTGCAGTGCCTGCCTTTAATTCACATTTACTTCATCACTTGTACCTTGGATGATAATGAAAGCTTCTTTTCTTAAATTCTTTATGTAACAGGGCAATTTTTAAGCTTCAAAGTGTGTACTAAAAATGACTAAGGAGGAGTGGGAAGGGGAGGTGGGACTATTACATCCCATATTTCAGAATGAAACCCTCACGTCTAAACTCTATCCTTTGATACTTTTTTAGGTAAGGAACAATGTTAAATGGAAGCTGGGAAGGAGAGTTGTCTCCCTTCCCTGCCTTATCTCGCTTTCATTAGATAAATTATATGCATTCACTTCCTTTCTCAAAAAACACGATGTGAGACGTACTCACTCATCTTCCAGAAGCATTTTCACGTGTAGAAATCTTCTCATGTGTGTTCATAAAGGGTCTTGAGACTTTGACATTAAGTCACCTGTACTTCAGGATGATTCATTAAAAAATGTTGCTGTTTTTATTGTAGAAATCTCCATATAGAAGCATTAAAGAAAGGAAAAGTAGTGGAGATTGGTACTGGGTTTGTGTTTCTATTTCTTCCCCAAAACCATGAGAAACTATTCTCTTGGTTAAACAGGGAGTACACATCTCCAGAATTCCCCTTCTAGGGAGTGTTCACTTCCATGTTAAAGATAATAAAGACACCTGGCTCTGAAGTGTTCACCTGTTCTGATGAAAATTATGGAATGGATCTGCCAGAGCTATGGCCAACTAGTAAGAGCCAGTTGCGAAACACATTGGGAAAAGATTGGAAATTCAGCAGTTTTTTGGTGGTTGGCCTAGATAGATGATCTCCCCTTACATTTATCTTTAAAAAATATGTGTAATGTATATAGCTGATAGCACTGCATAGGTGTGAATTTAATATTCTTGCTGGAACAATGTTGCTGTGGGAATAAAAGTAATTGCCCAGTGTTCTTTTCAAGGCTGGGGCCTTCAAGGTGGTTTTAAAAGAGGGAGATTTTAGTGAGGGAAAAGACTTATTTTAACTAACAGTTAAATTCGAGGTCTTTCGCTGCTTAGGAATGATTTTCCTGCCTTGTGTCAAAGGCTGTTGCTTTAAACATCTTGTCCTATTTCCATACATTAGGAGAACCATCCTTTTAGATGGCTCTATAAAATTAAGTTTTTTGAAGGATTATAATTAGATTATATTTAAACTGATAGAGCCAAATATAAATTCGTACTTAATTCCCTGAAAATCTGTACCTAATATAGCTGCAGTTATGATACCCTTATCATTCCAAATGAGCAGCTTTATTAGAACAAGCTGAATATAAGGTACCTTTGGAAGTGCTTACCCCACACATGTAAAGCATTTACAAACCAGGGAGAGGGGAGCTGCATTTCCTTAAACTCACTGTAAAATAATTCCTTTTTGGTGTGTGTGTGACTGCAACCATGAGCATTTGATCAGAGATTTTCATTTATACTGAGTTTTTTCCACTGGTAGTAGTGTGGTGTAGCTGCCTTGCTCCTCCTGCTCAATGGACTCCAATCCTACGTTGGTGACGTCCCAGTAAATTCCATGGTGACACTCAAGAACACCATATTGTGGCATGTCTGAATCATGCAGGAGGAATTTGATGAAAGGGGGAGGCTTTCTATTTAAACGTATCTTGAAAATTGTAGTGCTGGGGGGGAAAAAAGAAAAAAACCCTCTATAAAAACATTGTGGTATTTCAGGTTTTTTAAGGCGTTTTTTTCAATAACGAGCAGGAAGGAGGTGGCTCAGAGCCCCTTTGCTGGCATCAGAACATCAGGTTTCTTTCTTTGAAACCCTGCTATAATGTGAATGTTCCTAAAAAGTGGGTAATTTTGTAGGTGTTTGTATTAGCTTCTAATTATACAGTGCTGTTCCTGGGTGTTCTGTAGCTCAGGGACTGACTCTGGAGAGCTGTTAGCGCCACAAAAGGCTGAAGAGGGGAATCTTGGCACAGTGGAAAACGCGCTGACAACCGTGTGTTTTTTGTGCCATCTTCTGGGAAAAAAGGAGAGGGGTACAAGAGCAGCATCCATGAAAAACCTTTGTGCTTTACACCATTTCTCTCTGCACACTGAAGCTTCCAGGCTTGTTTAAAGATACCATAATATTTTATTTGGGGGGGTGAATCAAACGCATCCCTCTCCATCCGGAGCTCCCAGGAGGTTTGTTCTCTCTTTGTTCACGCTGAAATCTTTATTTATTTATTTATTTATTTTATTTGCAGGGTGTTTTCTGCCTACATTAAGGAAGTGGATGAAAAACCAGCCAGTACTCCCTGGGGCTCCAAGATGCCTTTCGGGCAGCTGATGTCGGAGTTTGGGGGAGCGGGAAGCGGAGGGTGGGTGCACAGCGTGAGCTTCTCTGCCAGCGGGAACCGCCTGGCCTGGGTCAGCCACGACAGCACCGTGTCGGTCGCCGATGCCTCCAAAAACATGATGTAAGCACCCCCTTGCTCTTACTTCTCAGCTGTTGGACTTGATCTTAAAGGTCCTTTCCAACCCTTTTTCCACCCAATTCTCTGTGGGGTATCGTATCTTTGTCCCGTGAGGGCTGTGACTGCCATTGCCGTTTTTTTACTGCTGCAGATTCCAGGAGTCTCTTTGAGGCTCGTGTGAGGTTGATACTTAAGAATTCAAATTATATGCTCCAAAATTCTTAGAAGAATTCTTCAGTGAGGGCATAGCCAGTTCACTTTGGGGGCGGGGGGGGGGGGGGGAGA